>APFE030119903.1:38445-72381 GCA_000404065.3 Pinus taeda | reverse complement strand
ACAGCTGATGCTTTTATCAGTTGTAGATATGGGGATATGTATATTTCTGATGGTAATTCGACAAAGAAATTCAATCTGTATCCTCCAGCAGAAGCAATTACAGAAGTGGGAGATAATGAATGGGTCGATGATGAGGACACTATACAACCTATCTTTACCATTTCTGAAATCAGTGAAGATAGTCAAATTCTGAACACATTAGAAAACTTTGAAACATCTTCAGAATATGACCACACACAATTTCAGTTGAATTCTGACATTGAGTATCTATCATCTAGACAAATGTCTCTTTACTCTATGGAAGAGTTTGGTATTCCGCCACTGATATCTTTCCAGGTAAAACATTGAATATCAACAAAAACTTGGAAAAATCACAACAGGAAGAACTAACCAAAATCTTGCAAAAACATTCTACTGCATTTGCATGGGAGTATACTGATATGAAAGGTATTGACCCTAAGACTTGCATTCATCACATCTACATCGAGGAAAACAATAGACCAATCAGACAACCTCAGAGAAGGATGAATCCAAACCTTAGGGAGATAGTGAAAGAAGAGCTCCAAAAACTACTCGATGTAAACTTCATTTATCCAATTTTAGATAGCCAATGGGTTTCTCCTTTGGTTATAGTACCTAAAATGAATGGTAAATGGAGGGTATGCATTGATTACAGGGAATCGAATAAAGCAACTTTGAAGGATCACTTTCCTTTACCCTTTATCGATTAGGTATTTGATACTCTAGTAAGCAAAAAGTAATTTTCATTTGTGGATGGTTTTAGTGGCTATAATCAAATTCAGGTGGCACCTGAAGATCAAAATAAGACCACATTCACCTGTCCATGGGGAACTTTTTCTTACCGAGTGCTTCCTTTTGGATTATGTAATGCACCCGCAACATTTCAAAGGGCGGTACTAAGAATCTTTTATGATCTAATCCATCATTGTGTAGAGGTCTATATGGATGATTTTACAGTTTATGGTGATTCATTTGAAGAGGCATTAGAGAATTTGGAAAAAGTCCTTATCAGATGTAAAGAAACAAACCTTTCATTGAGTCATGAAAAATGCTTTATGATGTTTACTGAAGGGATTGTTTTAGGGCATCATATTTTAGGGGATGGGATTAAAGTTGATAGATCAAAAGTTGAATTCATCTCCAAGTTGCCTATTCCAAGTTGTCAAAAAGATGTTAGAAGTTTTCTGGGATTTATTGGGTACTATAGAAGATTTATAGAAAACTTCACCAAAATACCATCTCCACTCTTCAAATTGCTTACAAAAGACTGTGAATTCAAGTGGGATCCTGATTGTCAATCAGCATTTGAAACTTTGAAAACAAGAATATCTGAAGCACCCATTTGAGAGGGCCAAATTGGAAACTTCCTTTCCATATTTCTACAGATGCTTCAGATACAACTCTAGGAGCTGTGTTGGGTCAAAAATATTTAGTTCCTTATGCCATTTACTATACCAGTAAAAATTTGACTCCCACTGAGTTGAACTATACTGTAATTGAAAAAGAGTTCTTAATTGTTGTTCATGCAATCAATAAGTTCAGACATTATATAAAAAGCTATGAAACTTTTATTCATACTGATCATTCTGCGATCAGATATCTAATGAAAAAACCTGTTACTAATGGCAGAGTTACAAGGTGGCTCCTACTTTTACAAGAATTCAATGTTACTGTGTTGGATAGACCAAGGAAACAAAATACAGTAGTTGATTTCTTGTCTAGGATTCAGAATACTAAAGAAGATTCTCCTGTAGAGGATAAGTTTCCTAATGAATATTTATTTGCAGTAACTACTACGACCCCTTGGTATGCAGCGATTGCTAACTATTTGGTTACAGGGAAACTACCTCCACATCTATTTCCTAGTGAAAGAAGAAAGATTATTTAAGAGAGTTCAAAATATTCATGGATTTTTAACGAATTGTTTAAAACAGGGCCAGATCTTGTGATCAGAAGATGTGTTAGGGAAGTTGAAATGCCTGAAATCCTCAAGGCATGTCATGATGAACCATGTGGTGGACACTTTGTTGACAAAAGGACAACCTATAAAATCCTCCCTTTAGGATATCATTGGCCTTCCCTCTTCAAAGATGCAAAACAATATGTCAAAAGGCGTGACAACTACCAAAGAGTAGGGAAACCTACCCTTTAAAATGAAATTCCATTGCAACCACAGGTACTCATCGAATCCTTTGAAAAATGGGCTTTAGATTTCATTGGACCTATTAATCCACCATCTAAACAAAAGAAGTATATATTGGTATGTACTGATTGTCACTAAATGGGTAGAAGCCAAAGCATTATTTTTTGCTACTGAAAATTCAGTTATTAGTTTTCTTTATGAGGATATTTTTCTCACTTTGGTGTTCCAAGAGAAATTGTGACAGAGCAAGGAAGTCAATTCAAATCCAACTTGATGGAGAAGCTGATGGAAGAATACAAAATCAAGCACAGAAGATCTACTCCTTACCATCCACAAGAAAATGGTCAAGTGGAGTCTACAAACAAAGTTCTCGAAAGCATGGGAAGAAAGACTTCTTGAAGCCTTGTGGGCCTACAGAACCACATGGAGAAATACAACAAGACATTCCCCCTATGAACTTGTTTATGGGAAAGAAGTCCTACTCCCAATTGAGTTCCAAGTCAAAACCTTCAAGATGGCAGTTCAGTTGGGGATGGATCTATCAGAAGCCCAAAAGCATAGAATGGAGCAGTTGAATGAGCTAGATGAGATCAGATAAGAAGCAATCCTAAGAACTGATCTAGTTCAATATCAAAGAGCTAAGTGGCATGACAAATACATCAAAGAGAAAAATTTTCAAGAAGGAGACTGGGCATTGCTATTTGATTCCAAGTTTAAAGATTTCAAAGGAAAATTTTAGACTCATTGGTTTGGGCCATATGAGATTGACAAAGTCTTTAGCAATGGAGTGGTAAGAATCAAAACCATTGATGAATTTCAAACTCGTCTTATTGTGAATGGTCACTAATTAAAGATCTATCATAAGCCACTCTCAAAAGAGTAATTTGTCAAAATCTTTCAAGATAATTCTGCAATAAGGCTGGTGAAGAAGAATCCTTCTTCTCCACCAGCCTAGCCTTTGTTCTTTTTTATTCTAAAAAAAAAAAAATGTATAAGCCTGAAAACCAATCACTGATTGGTAGCCTTATACAGAAAATATAGGGCGAAAATCAGGAACTTCTAACGCCCTATATTTTCCAAAAAAAAAAAAAAAACTCTCTCTCTCTTTCTCATTTTCATTCCGTTTTTATGACTATTTTCATTCAATCAGTCATTAATCTATCCATCTCCATTCACTCATATGATTGTTGAGCTAGTTTTCCGCAGCTGAATCCATTTTCCGCAGCTGCAAACTGATTCTGCAGCTAGTTGTGTTTTCGCAGTTAGCACCCTGTCATTCAACATTGGCAGTTAGAGAATAGGCAAAAATAATAAAAATCAAATGCAAGTATGACCGAGGACATATTATGAAGACATGGGACACCTAAAGGCATCAACAAGGAGCAGTTGATCAAAGGTTAATGGACAACAAGTGGCAAAAATTCCAAGGTATGAGTAGAAATTTATTTCAAATAGCTTTCAAAGCACATTTTTGCATAGTTATTAAACCATAAGCTCCACTATATGCAATGATTGGCATGATAGCCTCCATAACCATTCCATGACCTATGGATCCTCCACGAACCATGCATTTATTTTACCAATTACCTCATGATTAATCCTTGGATTTAATTCGTGTTTGGCTGCACTTTTACACTCCACCTGTAATTATGGGACGTGGACGATTTGATTACGGCTCTTCTCAGCCGCATAAATTCTGCAACCATTTCATAAACGTGTTTACATCTACTCTGCTCCATTTCGTGAATTCACTTCTGCTGCCTATCCTCTGTTTTCCGCTCACAGTCACTGGTTTTCTCCATAAACCATGTTCACTTCCGCTAATCCAGTTGTCTCACCTTCGCTAAACCCTTCTCACGCAAACGAGTTTTAAGAACAAAAGGAAAGAATGGGTATGTTGTTGAGGGCAGAACCAAAAGGGCTCAAGTTTATGGAGGGGTACCCGCAAATAAAGAACATATTGAAAAAGGCACGACGGCTACGATTTATTCAAAAATTCAAGGGCTACAATAAGGATATTACAAAAGCTTTTACAAGGTCTTTTAATGGCCTGGAGGTGGAAATTGGGGACATCAAGTTTACAGTTACTGAGGCATCCATAGCAGCTGCTACAGAACTCCCTCGGGAGGGAGAACACTGGTTCAAGAACAAGAGCTTTGACGAAAAGGCTTGGAGGGTTATCCTACGCAATCCAGGTATGGATGTAACTATATTCAAACAAGGAATTCCTTTCCATGCTTCAGAAGAGAAGTGGGCCAGTTTATTGTTGATTATTCAAAAGTTCATTACGTGTGAAGGTCATTTTGGATCAATGTATATGTATCATACCCGGCTGCTGATGAACTTTTTAGAAAACCAAACCTTCAATCTGCGTTACTTTTTATTACTGAGCTTGAAAAAGATGTGCACAACTATCCAAAAGAATATAGAGGACATAGAACCCCACTTGTATCATCACGGGCTTGTGAAAATTTTAATTGAAGACCAATTGAAGAAAAAGAAGGATACCTGGGAATGGTTTTTGGTGAGAAACTACTTTCAAGATCCACCTGAAATGCCTGAGCACAGTACAGCAAGAAAGAGTAGGAAAAAGGAAACTAATGTAAGAATTCAAGACACTCCTAAAGAAATTAATCAAGAAGATAAGCTGCTTGAAAAAAGGGAGGAAAGAACCAAGGATAAAAAACAAAGAAAATTGAAAGGGAAAAGAAATATAGAGGATGTCTACCAATCACCAGAACCTTCCTTAGAAGAGGACCACCAAACACTGTCTGAAACACTAACTCACCTTCAAGGACAATCAGTTGTAGCCAGGAAGAAATAAAAAGAAAAACAGAGTATGGAGGAAGAGGGCACTAGCCCGCAGCATTTAAGGAGAAGCACCAGGCTTAGAAGAAAGTGGAGGAAAGCACAAACAAAAGGGCCCCATTTCATTGACTTAGGAGGGGGAACACCGAAACAACCTCCAGCTGGCCGTAGCCCACCTCATTCTCAGCCAAATATTGAAACCAGTCCTCCAGATGTTGACATAAGTCCTTCTCGACCAGACTTTGAAATCATTCCTCCTCAACAGGACTTTGGGGTCAGCCCAAGGAAAACTTCACCCAAGATAGACCCGAATCAACAAGAGATGTATGATTATATAGAATCTTTGGAAAAGACAGCCATAGGTCCAAGCACTTCATCCATCCAGCCTCATACAGCACAAGACACTCAAATCCAATCATTGAAATAGGAAATTTTTGAACTAGAGGTCCTAAATAGACACATTAAACATGAAATGAAGCATTAAAGGAACAAAGCAGACTGGATAAGATCATTCATGACAACACCATGCTACATCTTGGGCTATGGCAGAAAAAGAATAGGAAATTGAAGAAAAAGTGCAGGAGGATAAGTAAAGTATTGATCAATCTCAAATTCAGATGCTTGATGAGGAAGCCCAGGATGCTTTCAGCACCAAGAAAGAGAAGAAGAGGGCTGGATGTACTAGCAGAAGTCTCAGAGCACATGATTTGAAGGGGGGATAGTCAAAATTTTGGTTGCATGGGGACATGCAACACCTTCACAGTGGGGGTATGTTGAGCCCTGAACTTGCATCTTTCCTACACATTTTTCTAGATTCTTTCCATTCACCTGGACCTCCTAAGATATCAACATTATTGCATATTAGTCATAAAAGAGTATTTAAAGTGGTTTTTTAACTATGTCCTTGTGTTTTCTATTTGAATTAGATTTTTGCTTATGAGCTGCGGAATGCAGCCACTTTCCGCAGCTGGTTCAACTTTCCACAGCCGTTTTTGTTAAACTACACGTTGTAGGTGTCACGAGGCAAAGCAAACCACATGGGCAAGTTGGAAATGACCTGGACATGGATCAGGTCCCATTGGACTAGATGGATTCATCAAAGAAGGCCGTGGTCAATGGTGGTCAAGCGGTGGTCAAACAGGAGAGTCCTACGGCAACAAGACTCCATTTTCAAACACGTGAATATTTTCGTGGTCATTTCTAGATCTTTGGAGGCACGCTGACACTTATAGGATGACCACGATGTGGATCCAACAGTCGCTTTCAATAGATTGCACAATCTCGGCGACCATGATGCTAAATCCATGGACGTTGTTTTTCACGTGTCCTCTGTTCACGTAGTTTTATAGGAAAATAGTTATGTAACCTTTGTTATAAATAACGCGTTTCTATATGCATAGTACTTAGTCTTTTGAATGTAATTTTGTTGTTAAGAACTCACTGCGTCGTGACACTAGTTTTATTGTTGTAACCGTGTTTTGAGATATATAAGAAGACTATGTTCTACATGCTTGTGTGAACGTAATTTTGGATTGATAGTTTGTTGGTCGAGGTTGTGCAGAGGGCCCCTGCACACTGAAGTTTCGTTTCCATTATTGCTGTATAGTCTTTATGTATCATTTCTTTATTTTTATTGCACATGTTTTATAGCTATTCACTTGTGTATATATTTCTAGCATTTCACTTCTGTCCATGAATTTACAAGCTTTTTATAACGTTGATCAGTGTGTGCATGTTTCAGGATAGAGTAGGTAGCTCAGGCATCTGTATATAATTTTCATAATAACTAGTGATATGGAATTGATCCTCTGCTGACTTTGCTTTTCTTAGTTCCTTTTAATTCCAGTTTTGTTTTGTTGATTTCAGTTTTGTTCATTTGCTTTGTTAAGTTGGTTAGAAATCAACTTGTTCATTTCATTGACGATTACCTTCAAAAGCCATAGCTAGACTAACTGGCGAGGGATCGAAATATGAATGTTGTGATTTGATTTTAGTTTACTTTTTTGCAATTAGATATTGGATTGCTCATTTCATGACAGTTACCTCCGAAAGCCATAGCTAGACTAACTGGCGAGGGATTGAAATATGAATGTTGTGATTTGATTTTAGTTTACTTTTCTACAATTAGATATTGGATTGCTCATTTCATTGACAATTACTTCCGAAAGCCATAGCTAGACTAACTGGCGAGGGATTGAAATATGAATGTTGTGATTTGATTCTAGTTTACTTTTCTGCAATTAGATATTGGATTGCTCATTTCATTGAGGGTTACCTCCGAAAGCCATAGCTAGACTAACTGGCGAGGGATCGAAATATGAATGTTGTGATTTGATTTTAGTTTACTTTTCTACAATTAGATATTGGATTGCTTATGTCATTGACGATTATCTTCGAAAGCCATAGCTAGACTAACTGGCGAGAAATCAGACTATGAATGATGTAATTTGATTTTAGTTTTACTTTCTTTGCAGTCTTTGATCTCCTTGAGTGCAGTAGCTTAAATCATTTTTTTGTATTTAGACAGCAGCAGAGATGATAGTTTCATAATTAGTAGTTCATTAATTACTTATTTTAAATAGCAGCATATTTTTCATTCTTGATTTAAGTATTATTTTGCACTAGTATGTTCTCAGACCTTCTGAAGTGTTAAGTTTTGGAAACCCTTATAAGGGACATAATCACCTTAAAACCTATAACCATACTTGCCTTATAGAAACTTAGGAATAGGAATTCCATAAACAAAGATAAAAACCCCCAAAACAACATAAAAATAAAAAACGACAAAAGTAAGAAATAGGTTATCTTGCACATATAGTGCGCCACACTTCGTCAGCTTACGAATCCCGGATTGATAATTTAATGTATATTTAGGACAACACTAAATTGACCAAAACCTATCACATCACCATGTGGGGTCAACCAATCATTCTGGCTGAAAAAGAAAGATGGTTCGGTGGAGAATGTGCATTGACTACCAAGCAGCTGAATAAGATAACAATAAAAAATCGTTCATCCCTTCCTGCATAGATGATCTTTTAGAATCAATTTGAGGGAAAGTTGTTTATTTCCCCCAAGCGATTTTGCATAGTGATGACCACAGGTTAGAGTTGCAGATCAAGATGCATGGAAGGACTCTTTCAAAACAAGCAGGATGTAATGAATGGCCAAGTTTGCTTTTGGCCTACTAATGCTCCTACTACTTTCATGAGATTAATGAATGATGTACTCAGACCTTTTCTTGATGATTTTTTTATTGTGTATCGGGATGACATTCTAATTTTTAGTAAAATGTGGGAAGAACATTTAAGGCATGTTAAGCAGACATTAGATGTTTTGAAAAGAGAAAAATTTTTATGTTAAACTCTCCAAGTGTGAATTTGGCAAAACCTCTCTAAATTATTTGGGTCACATAGTAGGGGAGGTGAATTGAAAATAGATCCCTCTAAAGTGGCAATTATTGTAAACTGGCCTATACCCAAGTCTGCTACAGAAGTGAGAAGATTTTTAGGAGTAGCACAATATTGGAGGAAGTTCATTTCAAATTTTTCCTCAATTGCAGCTCCCTTACATGCCTTGACAGGATTGAACAAGGTGTTTCAGTGGGGAGGCAAACAACAGAAAGCCTTCGAAACCTTGAAAGAAAAGATTAGTACTGCACCAGTACTAGCACTGCCAGATCTACAAAGACCATTTGAGATCCAAACTGATGTCAGTGACTATGCCATGGGAGCATTGTTGACACAGCACGGTAAACCCATATGTTATCATTCTAAGACTTTTAATCCTGCAGTAGTTAACTATCCTACATATGATAAAGAATTGTATGCATTAGTTCAGAGTGTAAAAAGGTGGAAACATTACTTAATGGGCAAAGAAACAGTAATACATACTGATCATCAGCCACTTCAATACCTACACTCCCAAACTAAGTTGCAGCAATCAAGACATTACAAATGGATGGGTTTTCTACAACAGTTTCATTTAGTCATCAATTATAAAAATGGCATACATAACAAGGTTGCAGACATGTTATCTAGACCCATTATAAATGCATCTACCCTACTTAAGCATAATTTTGTGCTGCATGAAAGCTACATAGAATAGTATGCTCAGGACATGGACTTTAAAGATGTATATGCAACTTTGAGTCAAGGCAAAAGAGTAGAAGAATTGGACTATCATATGAAGGACCAACTCTTATATCATTGTGGGAAACTCTGCATTCCACAAACTAAGAGAGTAAAGATAATTAGGGAAGCACACACTTCTATGATATCAGGTCACTTTGGGGTAAGTAAAACAATTGCACAGCTATAAAGGTTTTGCTATTGGCCGAAAATGAATGAGACAGTTTCTAGATACGTAAAGGGATGTGTTATGTGTGCTAAAAGCAAGCCCAGTAATAGAAAACTAGGCTTATACATTCCCTTGCCAATTCCTTCTCACCCTTGGGAAAGTATTTCCATGGATTTTGTTGGAAGACTACCTAAATCTAGGAAAGGTCATGATTATCTATATGTTGTTGTGGATAGGTTCAGCAAAATGTGTATTTTGATACCCTGTAGTAGACAGATTACAGTTGAAGAAACTGCAAAATTATTCTTTGAACATGTATGGGTTCATTTTGAACTACCCACTTCTATTGTATCTGATCGAGACACCTGATTTGTGGGGAATTTTTGGTCTGATCTGTGGGAACTAATGGACACCAAGTTAAATAAAAGCACAAATTTTCATCCACAAATAGATGGCCAGACAGAAGTAGTTAACAGGACAGTGATCCAGTTACTAAGAGGATATTGCAGCAAACATCCTAAGCTTTGGGAGGAGCACTTGTGCTATGTGCAGCATGCTTATAATAGAGCCAAACACTCTTCTACACAGAGATCTCCTTTTGAGATCTGTTTTGGTTTCATACCAAGGTCTCCTTTGGATTTTTTCTTTGGTAAAGATACCATGGTTGAAAGACACAGTGATGTGGACAAAGCGACTAGGTTCATTGAACAAATCCGGTAGATCCACCAGGCAGTACAGGAATAGCTGGAAAAGAGTGAGGCCAAGTACAAGGCTAGGCATGATAAGCATCGGATGGAGCATAGTTTTCAAGTTGGAGACCAAGTCTGGTTGTATATCAGCAAGGACAGAATGCAAGGTGAAGATAAAAAGCTAAAACCTATCACGTATGGACCCTTCAGGATACTTGAGAAGATTGGTGAGAATTCTTTTCGCCTTGATCTGCCAG
The DNA here is from genome assembly GCA_000404065.3 of Pinus taeda. NCBI lineage: Eukaryota > Viridiplantae > Streptophyta > Pinopsida > Pinales > Pinaceae > Pinus > Pinus taeda. Next base: position 62,164 of record APFE030119903.1, on the reverse strand, counting down.
CTTACATGCACATCTACTCAGTCGTGAACGCAGATTTCTTGAGGTTGTATGAACCTTCAATGATTGAGGACCCTGAAGAGCATAGTCAATTACCTTCTGTTGACGACCTGCTACCTGAATATCTTAATGAGTTGCAGGAAGACACAGTGTTGAACAGGAAGGTAAGGATGACATGCAGTGGACAAGTGGAATACCTCATAATTGGGTTTAAAGGTTCAAAGCCGAGCAGTGCGAAGTGGATTGAGATTGGACAAGTGAGACAACAGTTTCCTCACTTAGTCGATGCTTGAAGAAAACCAACTTTTGGTGGTCCAAAAGCTTCTTTAGTAGGGAGGTCGTGATCTGAATCAGATCCACAAAACATTGTCAAGAACCTTGACTGTATCGAGTTGAACAAATCCTTGAAATTTCCAAAACAATGATTAAAAAATGCCTTGAACCAGTGGCCATGGCAGCCGACGTGGAACGACAAGGACCTCGGTCAAAGCATGCTGACAGAGGCCCATGGAGACTGCACAGGAGGTTAAAACAGCCCCTAGGAGCCCCAGATCGGGAAAAGGAGGCGATTTTCATGTGCGATTGCTGGGCAAATAGGGCCAAAATAGGGGAGCCTCAAGCACTTGGTCACATTGGGAGCCGGAGAACTGCGGGCAGAGAAACAAAAAGTGCTAAAGGACAAAGGTGGGACCTAAACTCTAGAAAGCCAGTAGTATCGATCAGGGTGCCCTTGAATGGTAAGAGGTTTTGGAGGAGACCGGAGCGATCCCACTCAACAATCGACGCGTGGCAGCGGAGGTGAGAGAAAAAACCGTCGTGATCACGTGCTATCGGTTGAGCAAGTCAACCGCGCTCGACGTGTGTATGACGTTGGATCTGGAGGAGCCCAGATCGGACAGCTAAGATTGTGCCCGATAGAAAGAAGCGGAATCAGCAAGGAATTAAGCCACGATTTAAAGGGATTTGGAATCCGTTTGGCTGCCACGGTGGAGAAAGAATGTATCCACAACGTAATCGAAGAAATGAACTAATGAAGCATGATGTCACCAGTTAGATGGAGACACGTGGCACTTCCTGAGCTTTCATGCTGATGCTAAATAGGGAACTCCAAGCGCAACTGCAGAAGGTGAATCGACGCAGGCGGGAGAGGAACCAAATAGGCATAGGGATCGAATGGTTAAATCCATGAACAAAGACAGTCGAAGAGAGAAGGATATTGAGAGGAGTCTGAGCGACCAAGAGAGACAGTGAACAGTGAACCCCGAGAGGAGGACTGAACACAGAGAACGATAAAGCCAAGCAGAGGAGACAGTGGGATGAGCTGACCACAGGTAGCATTAAGCACCAGAGAGCTTGAAGATTCAAGCCTTCCCATAAAGGAATTTGTCTGGATTGAGCATCATAGTTGGCTCTTTCCACTGTAAACCAAAGATCCTAGAACTGGTAGGAAGAGAACGAGTTTGTGTACTCCGAGTGGCTTGGGGAATCCAAGAACCACCTTGCCAAGCAAATCTGCTTCAAGAGAACTCACATTGAGTCCCTGTATTGTAATTTCTCTATTGTAAGACACAATAAAACAAGGCCACCACTAAAGCTGGACCGGAGACGTAGTCCTGGAGGATAGGGTGAACTCCTTATTAAAAAATTGTTTGTGTCTTGTGTTGCTTACTGTATTTCTCTATTGTCTTTCCACTTATTTTCTGTGTATTGGCAATCTGATCGATCTGTTGTTTCAATAACACAGAACACACACACCAGCACATGAGTCTGTAATACCTTTTGTTTAATAAATCGTCAACTAAGGTCACTCATAGGGTGATTATCAGATCATTATTTCAAGATTAATACAAGATTACAAAGTATGATGGCTATGATAATCTAGACAGTCATCCAAGCATGGGTCCACACTTTGTCATTAGTGGGCAAGACTTCTTGATCATTGTACATGTAATATTGGCTTATATGATGAGCATGGGTATGCCTCCCTCAGCAATGATATCACAATGATAATATTTCTTGTAATATATGATGATCTCAACCAATTTGTTCTTGATACAGACTTGTCACAAGGTAAAGAACTTCAGTCCTCAACCACTGCTTCCAACTTCATACTTTAGAGGTAAATATGTTACAAGCCATTTTGTCACATTTGCTCAAAAGGACCGAAAAGGGATCAATCAACATCCATGAACACTTTTTCATAATCCCTTTCTAAATCCCTAAACATCAATTCTCCAAAAATTCTAAGTTTTTGGGTCTATCTACTCAAAAACCATATTTTTTGTCCCAACACACCATGTGTTCTTTCCCACTAGTGTTGGGTGCAAGTTTCATACCTGAGAATCAACACTGGCCAACACATTTTTCTCCATTCTTTAGGTGCACTGATTCCATAAATTCGGGAAAATTAAAAAATAATTTCGAATCTTCTCCTTCCAGAAGATTCTAAGGTGGTTTTAACCATTTACCATGGATAGAGATCTTGAATTCCTATCTGATCCTACTCTAGTGATATTATCTCTTATCACTTGAGCTTATCCTCCTTCATAAGTGGATATCAAGCGTAGATTGGTAAATCCTAAACTACAATGTTAAAAATTTACTGCCTCCCATGGAGTCTGGGTTGGATTTTGGAGATTATTGGGATGGATTTTGGAGATTGCTAGTGCCCTCATGCTACTGATTTTAGCTTAAGGAATCAACATCCATTTTCATTAGGTTTGAGTGTGAATGTTTTCGGTTTGAGTGTGAATGTTTTCTTTGTGACAAGGAATTACAAGTCAAGTGAGGAGATACATCTACAAAGTCAGCTTCTATATATGGTTGTAACTCTTTCCTTTATTTGTTAATACAAAAAGCAGCATGTTTTCCTATACTTGTGTTATGCTTATGCTCTTTTATTTCAATGCCATGTTGACTCATTGAATAGAGATATTGGATTATGCTATGTGGCTATTCTAGTTCCTTTGCTTATTTTAGTCATTGTTGCAAGTTCCATTTATAGCACGTGGAGCTAGGATTGGAGCTTACAAGAAAAGAGGAGAGAAGGAATTGTTACGAATTCCAGGTAGGTTTCTTTTCTGTATTCCAATCTCTCTAAGGAAAACATTGATTTTTTTGTCCTCTATTGTTCTAAAGCAGACCACTAGATCTAGGGAATTCATTTTTGTTCGCAGAAGTGAAAATTCCGTATAACACATATCCTTCTATGTCAATTTATGGAGCTATTAATTTTCATATGGCATAAACAAATCAATAAGTAGGGTTGTTAGGAGTGTTCTTACTATAAATTTACTTCTATGTACCTTAAATGTGCACTGGCAAGGTAATTGATCTTCAACCCTCTCCTCTAGGAGAAGAAAATGATGAAGAAATTAATTTGCATATTTATATAACTCCACTTTAGGTTATAAATTCTTAATGACTAGGTCAAAGGTTTATGATAGTATTCTTTGCTGCTATGTCACCTATTTCTTATCTCATTAAGAGCGAGATGAATAATCTAGGACTAAGTAGAGGATTGGATGAAGATCAATCTAGAACTAAGTAGAATATTGGGTTAATGTTGTTGCTCATGTTCTCTTGATGGTTGTCATAGCTCCAATAAACCTTATAGCTATTAGGTCTTTGACATGGCCAAGGTAGATGCTTACTTGAACTAATGCAACCTCCTATCATATCTACTGAGGTTTTGTACTGGTAAGAAATATTAGACTAACCTAATATATGGACATCCAGTAGAAAAATATCAGTTCAGGAACTCTACTCATTCTATATTAATGTTGTCATATTAAGTTCATCATTAGCTATAAAATTTTATGAATTGTAAGGAGATCTTCAAAGATACCAGTCCACACACTTGTGCATAATTAGATCAAGAATTATATCTTGAACTGTGCTCAATACTGAGGAAAGGAGTGTTAGTATGTTTACAAAGTTTACAATTCCTACATTTGAAAACCCTCTAACCCCTGCACTATCTCCTTCAAACACCCAACTTATTAGTTGCTATGATTACTTTTACAAGTTCCAAATATGATTATAACATATATTGGATTAGGGTATGGCCTGAGCAACCATGTGATGCAAATTTTCAAGTTCCTAAAGATTGGACCACCAAGTGCAATCACCTAACATATAAAAGACCAATCTTGTCAAGATAAAATCCTACCATCACAGGGGAAATACCTAATGACCGAAACCCTCTAGAGGAAAAATTATTTATGAAGTATAATTGATATAAGATACTAATGTGGTTTGCCATAATTTTGCTAATATTTGTGGTGGATTATGAGTCAATGCAAGTGCTCCTTGCATATATAATGTTATTGCTGCCAAGGTTTCAAAAAAATAACTTATGCCCTCTTCAAGGACTACACAATTGTTCAAAAATCTTCATTTTCATATGTATTAATTTAGCCTACACGTGTGTTAGGTTTCCTTGTAGGAACTGACATATACCTTTACCTCATTCATGTTGGGTGGGTGACTGCCTACAGGCCTGCGCCAATGTTGAATAAGATATGCTGCAAATAAGGATCTAAACACTGCACATACTTACCTAAGAATATATATATATATACACACACACACACACACACACACACACACACACACACACACATACATACTAGAGACAGGAACAACTATAGGGTAGATTAAAATGCATAGTCCCAAGGATGTGGTCCAATGGTTAGGTGGGGAGGTTTGGTCCCCACAGGTCTCATGGTCCAATCCCAGGTAGGACTATGTACACCTGAGAGCTGATCCAACCACAATTTATTCCATTGAAAAACAAACAACAAGGGGATTTGTTTTAGGATCCTTAGAGAAAGGCATTAAACTCTAACTCAATGTCCAGCCTTGATATTCTAGTAAATAATGTGTTATATTGTTCATAAATATCATCATTTAAAAACTTATATTATCAATGATATACCTTGTAGACTTTAATTTCTTTGCAGGTCCTTATGGCAACATTTCATTAATTTTCTTGGTTTTTTATGTGATTTATCTTCTACTACAAACATGTGTATGCTATTGGTTATCTCAATCCAACTACATTTGAGGTTTTTTTCGCACTTCCCTATATTTCATCACCATTCTTAAAAAAATTATATCATCCCACCATCCAAATGCAATAAAGATACTCGATAGAAGAACTTTCTGGCTCTAACACAAGAAGTTGTACCATAGAACATCAACCAACATCTGCATGTGTTTAAAGAGTTGGATGACTCCCTTCTCTTATCCATTTTATCCATATCCTATAATTATTGCATTCCATAAAAACACACCAACATAGTTACCAACTTGATAAGAAATCTTTAGAGTTCTTTTTTTATAGTTTACATTTAATGGTTATTTTTACGTTTGTTCCAAAAAATAGTGTTACTCGTAACATCTTATTTTTGAAAGTAGTGTTTTGACATTATCTTTTTAGTTATGAATTGTCATTTTTTTAAGTGTTATGTTTTCCATATTTTTTTTTTGTTAAAAATGTTTTTTTAAATGTGTTTTCTCCTTGTTTTATCATTTTTCAATCTTAAGAACAAAAAGGGGGACAATACATTAAAAAAAAAAGGGGGACAATACATTAAAAAATGTCATTTTAGACAACATAAGTTTTTTATATATCATTTAATTTATTTCAAAGTCATGACTTTTCATCCATGTATATGTTATTAAAGAATTTTGGATATCACACATTTTAAACATTTAAACATTTTATTAACTTTAATTCAATTTATAACTTAAAAACCATAGTTTTAAACATTCAATATAAATAAACATTTAACAACTAATTATAAAAAATATATAATTAACCATATCAAATGAATCATTTTTATATGGTCATAATTAACCAGAAAAATTAAAAAATAATAACATTTTAAAATATTTATATTTATAAAATATGAATATACATGTTATCGACATGTATTAGATCATGGATTTTGAGCCCGTCTTTATAAAAATAAAAAACTCATCATCATTGCTCCCCTATTGTGGATAACACCTCATCTATTATTGCATTGGATCTAGGTCCTCAATTCTTCTTGGTTAGATATGAACTATAGCTTCATATACACAATTGCTTACTTGCATAAAAAATCATATAAGACCAACAAAAATAGATTACATTAGTTGTCACAAATCATTAATTGTTGAAAAAATTTGAAGTGGAAATCCATTGATTCGTGTTCCTCTCCATCCACAAATTTTATGTTACCAAACAAACCAAAATGGAGCTCTAGAGCTTCCTTATAGAGAGTATCTACTTTTGAGTTGAGATTTCTAAGCAGATAATTGAAAGATAACCATTCAAAGGAAAGAATAGTCCATTCAAAGGAAAGAATAGTCTCTTGAATGGCCTAAAGAAGATATTTTCAACTTCAACTTTCTTGTTTGACAAACCAACCACCAATTTTGAGTCCCTCATCATTTGTAGTGTTTTAATATTTTTCAGGGAGGCAATAGAGAGGCATTCTTAAAGCTACAATTTTTTTCTTGATTATCAGTCACATGACCTATAGCATATAAAATATACATGAAGTGAGAATGACTATGATATAAAACTACATTGATCCAACAAATAGAGGGGTGGCCCAGAGAAGCTCTATCATAAAAACCCTGGGAATACCATAATCCAATGAAGGAATTACTAGATTACTCTTGTTCTTCTACTTTGGATCCACTTTGTATTATTTATAGAGCTTTAGAATCAAACCAATAAAATTTTGACTTAGATATCTCATGAATTGAAAAAAGGAATTTATTTCCCATCAAATTCCATAGAATAGAATTTACATAAATTCTTCAAATTAAACTACAAATTTATCCCCACTCCAACCCTTTATATAATATGCCAGGATCTACCAAGTCCATCTAGATTGAGCATAGAGATCAATGACTACCTTTCCAAACACTTGCACTATATATGGACATGAGATACAAATATGAGAAATAAATTCTTCAAATACTTTACATAAAGACATCTATTCATGCCAATCTAGCCCCTTCTCAACCCAATGCTCGAGGTAAGGAGTTTGTTATTTAGAGCAAGACATAGGGTGATTTTAATTTTTAATGAGGAATAGGACTTCCATAAAGAGCTCCACCACCACTTCGAATTCTCTATAAAAAAAGGATTCAACATATGAAGAACATCCAAGTTTCATTGTGAAATCACTATTACTTAGGTTCTTTGACCACACAAGTTCATCCTTGATTTCATATCTCATTCTAATAAAGTTGGATACAAATGATTTAATAATTCTCCCATTCTAATGCTTTTCGTCCTACAAGCCTAAGAAGGATAAAGGATTTCCATTCTACGTGAACCCATAATTATGGATATTGAGATTTGGTATCAGAGAGAAAGGAAAACCCAACTCGATTTAAATTTAAACCATATATTATGGAATAGAACATATTAAAATAAATCAACATAAAACAAAAAAAATAAAGAAATGTATTCTCAATGAAAAATATCAAAATAAAAACATTATAATATAATTTATTCAAAATTTATTAATTGATCTCTTTTCAATTACCTTAAAACTAATCAATAATTTCAATTAGGCCAAAGTAATCATTCTGAATGTGTACATCATTTTTTTCTTCTATTGGATTTTCTATTTTTGCAAGTTGATTAAAGTGATCATTTCCAAACAACCCTTTCAATGATGGTTGAAGCTTTGATGGGCCCTTGCAATGTATGCTTAAGAGGCCCATCTACATCCTCTACCACCTTTTTTTTGTCAATCGAAGGATTATATTAATTTCTCAAAAATTGATTATGTCGATGCCAAAATTTCTCTACTCTCTCGACCTCACTCCGACTATATTTGTTTGCTAGGAGAACGAAGCAAAATATGAAAATATAAAGCCATTTTTTACATGGCACCCATAAACATACTAGTTGTATTTCTCAAGAGATTGACAAAAAAAAAACCAACAACAACCATATTATATTGGAGGGTTTAGTGCCTAAGCATTTGCAGGGACAGCATGAGGACTTTTCCCCTCATGCACATGATAATCAATATGAGCCAATCTCACTTCAATTTCATCCAACCTTTCATTAGACCTTCATTGGCTGCGACAAACTAAAGCGAGGTGTTCCATGGTTTCTCCCTATGAGAATTGCAGAACATTTATGTAAGCTATACTCTCATTTCTATCATCATGCCTCTGCTCATGGAGAATGTCTAGAATAGCATGTATATCATGTAATTGGTCTGCAATAGAGTCCAACGTTAGCGGTTGCACCACATTCCTTGGCGACGATGCGTGAACCTAAGCGACCTCCCCCTCTGGTACTGCACCCTCCTATGCACACTCCTCCTTTTTCTCGACCTGATCCCCAAGTTGACTATGAAGACCAACTCCTTGCCTAGCCCTCCCTCTATCGCAGCATGCCGGTAGTCTATGCTAAGTTCACAACAAATGGCCCACTTTTCCCTTTAGGCCAGCCCAAAAGACGGGCCACCCCTGCCCAACAAACACATAATAAATAGACAGGTAATGTTTGTCACTTCTTGGTATCGATACCCCAACTCACCAAGAAGAAGCCTTCCACTGAATGCACCGAGCCCAAAACCACCTGGCTCTCCAACCCTGTCGTTTCATAGTGACACTGACTCCACAAGGTAGGTTGGTCGAGGGGGACCTATAATTTAGACAAGCTAGAGACCACCAACAAGAAAAAGAGGGTAAATTGAAACAATGACACAAAATTCTAACACCCAAACCCCATTTACCTCTTGAACAAAGAAAAACTTTCTGTAAGAAAAATTAAATGGCGACACCTTCTTAGATGTGGTCGCAATCCCTATCCCCTGGATCCCACACTATTCTAACTTCCCCCAATACTAGACACAAAAGAGCCTCATTCCATCCCTCACTAGTTCCTCTAGGCTCAGTTGCACCCAGACCAGCGAGCATGCGTAGGTGAAAGGGATATGCACACTCAGTTGTTGCAATCCCTTTAAACCTCACTCCTGTACCCAACATCCAAATGCATCAAAAAAATAAGAAATCACGGTTTATATAAAACTTGACCACCTTCTCAACACTTTGGATCCATCTAGACCAATTGGGTTGGGCATCTCCATTTCCATCTACATGTGTCATGTTGTCTAGTTCGAGTCACCTGAACCTTGGACCCATGCTTCATTACCTTCTGCCTCTCACGTGCTTTTCACGTTGCACACCCTTGTTGAGGAACATCCTCTACCACCTTGAAAAACATGAAATCCTGACCTTTTTCATTACACATTTCGATGATTTATATGTTATTCTTTGTGTTTAGTGAATGCTTAAGTGATTTAATCATATCCATGATTTTCATGACCTTTGGTAGCCTTAACACATTAATTTGGATAGGTTTTTTAGAGCCACAAATCCTATTCCAACATCGTACTAGTAGCCTACCATAAAGATAAGGACCCTTTCCCATTAGTTTCTAGTGTGAACCTCTAGGATCGCTTGAATCTAGACTTTATTGGTGGTGGGAATGAGATGTGGCTATGCAACAAATCAAAGGAGACAATCTTCCAATAATTTAGGGATTTTTGTAGGCAAATCAACCCATGTTGTTTTGAATTCATTTTTGTATAATAAGGGGACTTGAGGACATGTCTGTGGAGAAAAAAATAACATTTGTTTTTAATATATTGTATCTCTATAACTCTTTTCATTCAGTCTTATGTATTGCTGATTTAAATTAATGGAAAAATAATCTTTCTTTCCAAGTACCTAGCGTTGGATTTTTATCAAGTCTTGGAGCACCTTGGGGAGGGCCCAACCATAGGAACTCTACAAACCCTTATGTACCCTTATGTGTCCCATTTTCCATGTTTATTTCTTATACTATTCATGTATTTCATTTTTACTATAGTTAGTTTAGTTAATGATGTACTTTGTAACTTCCTGTAGGAACTTAGAAATTTAATGTTTTTCATTTACTAACTTGTTCTCATGAGCTATAATAAGGGGACACAATGATATGTCTACGGATAAGAAAAGAACAGCATTTCAAATACATTTTCGCTCTATAACTCTTTTCATTTAGTCTCGTGCATTTCTTATTTAAATTTATTGAAAAATAATATTTCTTTCCAAGCAGCTAGTGTTGGATTTTTATTAGGTCTTTGAGTGCCTTGGGGAGAGCCCAACCACAAGAACTCTAAAGACCCCTATGTGCCCTTCTTTGCCCCATTATTCTTGTTTATTTCTTATACAATCCATGTCTTTCATTTCTACTATGATTAGTTTAGTCAATGATGTACTTTGTAATTTCTTGTAGGAACTTAGAAATTTAATTTTTTTCATTTACTGACTTTGTTCTCATGAGCCATATGTGTTAGAAATGACTTAGTTTACAACTTGGGGGAGGAAGACATTGATGTTATACATTGAAATTAGATAGAGTATGTGTAGGAGAATTAGCAGATTGATCTAACTACTTTGAAGAGTAGAGAACCTATTGTCCTGCAAGTTTCAAAGCTTTAAATACTTGAATTTGCAGCCTCTAACAAATAAGAATGTCCATGGGGGTGGACAAATTTGTTTCCAATTATGCATGTTGAAGTTGAAGATTATTCATTTCATGTTATAGGTCAAATATTTATTTTGAGCGATTCAGATATACTCATGTATTTCTGGGAATGTTTTTCCATTTCCACCAAGAGATCTATGTGGTTCAATTCACACCAATATGATATTGGGACTTTACAATTTTGATGATTCCGTGTAGAATTAAACTTGAGAAACAAGCTCAGGATTAGGGTTCGACAGTGAATGAGTTGCACTTTCACCCTATCCACTAAAATTGAGACCAATAAAAAGCAAAGACTCAAGACAATTGAGGGATGTGACCAATCTAAAGAAAAACTATTCACTTCCTCCCCAATGGTTGTAGAAAGTATAGGCATGAGGCCAACCATGCGAGAAAGATCAACATCCTTGTTGGGTGTGGCTTTTTACCTATTTTTGCACCTTCTTTCCCTAGTTTTGATCCTTTTATCCTTTAGGCCTACGGACTTTATATGATTAATTCCCCTTTTTCTCACTTTTATAACCTATTCTATTGTTATGTTATTTTTTCGTATTTCACTGAATAATACGATACTTTATTCCTTTTTTTGGATAACTAGAGGAGCATTGAAGAAGTATTTTGGGAAGCTCTTCTCCTTTTTAGGTGTTGCTCACGGGAACAAGGTTATGGAGTAGACATGCATCACTGATTAACTATAGATCAAGGTAAAGCAGTTTGTTGTTACACCCTGTATGTTGTTACAAGTTGTTGTTACACATTGAATGTTGTTACAGGATGTCGTTACACTATGCGATGATACAAAGGTCCATTGTTACACCAAGGGTGTTGTCGCTAACGATTGTCGTAACATCTCGAACCGCTATTCACTCGCATGATGTTGTTGCATTGGAGCTGGCAAGTGTGGGTACTATTCCACATAACAGTTGTAGGCATTAGGAATTGTTTATTTTGGAAGCAATAGACCCAAGCGGTTGCAATCCTAACTAATGTATATTTGTATTTAGAAATAGGTTGTAACTACTTTTATTTTTTATCAACATGAAAATCGTGAGATTCTCATGACTAGTCTATTTCTAATTTTGGGTATGTAATAACTATAAAATGAACTCGATTTCCTATGTACAAGGACACAACATATAGAAGAGTATTGTTACTCTACTTCTATAACTCTGAATTATTTTTAATATTAATCATTACGGTGATGTTGTTACTACTCTTCAGTTGATTTGTTAAATAATTTTGTGTTATTCCTATGCCCTGCTAAGGAGGAAGGGCCCTCCTCTTTGGTAGGGATTGCAGTGATAGATGTAGTGTACATCCTAGTTTCCTTAATTGTTCTATGGTTTCTTGTTGTTGCTGTACAAATTGTGAATTACATTCGTTGTCATTCCAATTTATATTATGTTGTTACATTGAGTTAGTCAACAAAATGGTAGTAACCAGCTAGAGTAGATATTAGTCACTGAGTGGCACGCCCCTACTTTGATAGCTGTGAAGTGTGATTCAATTCCGTGGAATGTTTTTATTTCTACATGAATGATTTGATTCAGCAATTTGGTTCAGTGACATATTTTAATTTTTTCTCCATTTTCTCATTCTTGGTTGTCGTGTATCAGCACAAACAATGTGAACTCTAATGGAACAACAAGACCTGCAATGGGTTGACAATTAAATGTTGTAGTCTCAGTCAATTAGGATTGATTAAAACTACACTACATTTTGGCACCATTGCTGGGGATGGCAATTGACGATACAATCAACCAAGTTGTTTGTTTGATGATAGAGTGTTCCTAGTCCATAATCGTTGGTCAGTAAGACAAGAAGTAAGAACCTGTGCATCGCTCTAACATACCTGGGCAGGCTCACCATGTGACCACTGGGGCACTTACAGCATTTTGGTATTTTTTTTAGCGTGTCTTCAGCTCTTCAATCGTTGGGCAGTAAGATGAGAGGTAAGAACCTGTGCATCTCTCTAACATACCTAGGCGAGCTCACCACTATCAAAGACTGAGACACTTAGGGTGTGAATTAATACACATAGGGTCCATGTAAAATAGCTACTGATGAAATGAGAACTATTACCTCAAAACGGGTACTCGAATCCAAAAACCCCAAAAAAACATGGAAAAACAACCCAAGAATGAAAATTGTTTATGCCAGAACGATGTTTTTTAGGGTAAATTTTCAACATTTTTTTAAATGGAACTAAAAACCATTTTTTTTTTAAATGGATGGAAAAAGCACCCTTAAAAAAATTTGTTTATTCTGGAATAACAAAAAAAAAATTGGGTTACAATATTGACATTTTTTAGCAATGGAGTTAAAGAGAAAATATCTGCACTTTGAAAAACTGTAAAATTCCAACAATTCTTGGACATGATGTTAAAGATAAAATATCATGTCTCGAACCATGATAATTCCAACTATTTCCATCCATGTTGTTAAAGATAAAATATATTGACTCTAAAAAACCTTGAAATTGTAATTGTTTTTTACCATAGCATTAAAGATAAAATATCATGACTTAAAAAAACATTAAAATCTTGGCAATTGTTCAACCATGCAATTAAAACCAAAGGTTATGACTACAAAAAAGTCTCAAGTTTTCAAAATATTTCAAGCATGACATTATGGAAAAATTTTATGACTAAAAAAACTTTAAAAATGAACACCTAAATGAAAGAGTTATTATACCAAGAGTAATTTTTTTAAAATGTTAAATGTATAGCGATTTTAAAATCTTAGCCTAAGTCAACTTGAAACATTGTAAAAAAAAAAAAAAAAAATCAACTATCAAATTATCATGCAGTATAGGTAAGCTCAACCCATTGTAATGAAAACTTAAAGACCAACCATGAAATTAACACATTGTGGAGCAAACTCGATTCATTATAACGAAAAATTTAAAATCAACTATAAAATTTCACATAATGGGATCGAGTTGCTAGACAAGCATCGACACAGACCCTATATATATATATATATATATATATATATATATATATATATATATATATATATATATATATATATACTATATATATATATATATATAACAAAAATATATATAGGGCAAAAAAAATATAGGGCAAACAAGCCCTAGTCTTTGGTTTTTTTATTAGACAGTGTTTTATTCCATTGTAAATATCACTACAGCTACCATCTACAAACTTGTATTTTTGCTCTTACCCTACGTGGTGAATGACATTGTAATTATTTCAGCTATGTTTATTACAGACTATATTATGCTATATACCCTGAGTGGTATGAGACCAACATTCAACACCATTTTTGTATAGTCATGGTGACAAAAAGATGTATTTATTACACAAACTTGGCAACAAAGCCAATACTGCATATGCTATCAACATCTACTATCTCTAATTTTTCAAATATAAATGAAAGATTACGATTTTTTTAGTGGAAAAAATAAAACAAAAATTCAAATATTGAAAAAAATCAATAAAAAAACACAAAAATACAAAAGAAAACAAAAATTTAAATTTGAAAAAAAAAAAAATAAATAAACAAAGCTAATAAAACATAAAAAACATAACAAAAAAATCAATATAACAAATATATAGAAATGCAAATTTCAATATTAAAAAAAAAAAAAGACAATAAAAAAAACACAAAATACAAAAGAAAATGAAAATTCAATTATTGAAAAAAAATAAAAATAAAAAATAATAACAAGTAAAATAAAACATGACCAAAAAACATGACAAAAAAAAATAAATATAAAAAATATATACTAATGACATAAAAAAAAAACTATAAAATGTAAAAGAAATTAACCATACCATGTAAAATTTTAAAAAGGAAAAAAGTAAAATAAAATAAAAACCAAATAAAAAATAAAAAATAAATTACAAAAATAAAATACAACATTAAAGAAATAAAAAATAAATTAAAAAATTTCTTTCCCACCCACCCCGAGGCCAGCCGGCTAGGTGGTGGCAAGGGGGTGATTCATAACAAAAAATAAATAAATATCATAACATATATAAATAATTAATAATAAAAAAAACCATAATAAATGTTAAAAAGAAAAAACAAAAATATTTGAAAAAATTGAAAAATTTAATTAAAAATAATGAAAAAATAGAAACAAAAAATTAAAAAAGTATATATATTTTAAGGAAAATAAATGAAAAAATAAAAATAAAACCTTTTTTAAGTTTAAAAAAAAAAAAACATCATTTTAAAAAAAAAGTTTCCAAATAATTACCAAAAAAAATAACATTAAATTAAATTAAAACAATTAAAATTAAAATTAAAAAAAAAAAAAAATATATATTTATATAGCATATATATATATATATATTATATATATATATAATATGATGATGATGATGGAGGTGGTTAACATCCACTGAGACCAAACTTTGGTCTATCGGACCTAAAGAAACGCATTATTTAGTTTGATTTAAGATTTTATGCCTATGCTCAAAAAGCTTGGAGAGAAGCCTCCCGAGCTCATTGTAATTTTAATAACAGAAAAGGCTAGGAAGGTCATTATTGCGACAAAGATTTTGAAACTGAGATCCAATGTGGTTGTATGTGGGGCACTCTAAGAGGAAGTGATTTTCATCCTCAATGTTCATATTCTCACAGAGATGGCAGAACCTTTCCATCCATGGTGTTTTAGGAACTGCCCAATGACTCGTTTCACTATGGAGCTCATGAGAGCTCGTTCTAATCTTGGCTATATTTAATTTTATTCTTTGAGCTAGTTAAAACAGAGAGATACTTTTGATCTTCTAGGGTGGGGTTGATGACCTCCTTATAATATCTTAATTTTCTTTTACCTACTAAATCTTTCTCACACCACATTTTTTCATTGAACTTAGAAGTAACAATATTTTTAATGTTATTAATGTTTTGCAATGCAACATTCTCTTTGATCTTCCAATGGTTTAACCAGGCCCTCGTGTCTTTGTACCAACCTCGTTGAGCCTTAGGTGGTTTTGGCTAGAATTTAAAGCTAACTTAGGAAGTCTATGGTCTCCTATGTTATTGAGTCTGTGCTTGTACAACAGAAGTGTAGTCATAGCTAGGCTCTCGATAGGGGAAAGACCCACTTTTATAAGGAGAATAGGATAGGGTGTGTTGCATTTAATTTTGAGGTTATACGTTATAAAATGCTTCTGGATTTGCTCAATATTTCTCCAAGATTCTCTAGAGATGCTACAACCCCAAACTTCACATCCATATAAGATAACCAGAGTGACTAAATTTTCAAAGAGGAACTTCTTTCTATACCACATTACGAGGTTTCATTTTACAATTATTTTCAAGACCAAAATAAGCTTTCCATCCCCCATTAATCCTTTTCTCAATGCTATAGTTCCAATTGAGCTTGTGATGAATATCAATTCCTAGGTACTTGTAGGAAGACACTTCCTAAAAGTTATTATTGTCATACATAAAATTAGTGTAAGTGTCCTTCTTGGATTTGATAATCATAACTTTTGTTTTGTCAGTGTTAACAATCATACCCATGGTAGAGCAGAAATCCTTAAGAAGTATAAGTTGCTTATCAAGATCATATGGGCACTTTGCGAGAAGAACAATATCGTCAGCGTAGAGAAGAAGGATGATGACTATCCCATCTAAGATTGTGCCAGCACATCCTGCTTCCTCTAAACAACCTTCTAGCTTGTCGATGTAAATGCCAAATAGGGTAGGAGAGAGGGGAAACCTTGTTTAACTCTGATATTACACTTAATATCTTTCGACCACCCCTCATTGCTCTTTAACTTGGCAATTACATTCTCGTATAACCTTATAGTGACAACTCTCAACTCAAAAGGAACCTTTAGCTCTTCTAATCTATTCCAAAGGTTGTTTCTAAGAACTTTATTGAGAGCCTTTCCAAAGTCCACAAAGCAATAAAAAAGATTGGATTTATCATTGTGGCATTCTTCCACAATGATCCTAAGCGTAATGAGGTGGTCTATTGTTGAGTGTTGCTTTCAAAAACCCGTTTGGCCTTTAGCCCGCTTACCTTCACTTTCAAGCCATATGCTCAACTTCCTTTCGAAAATAATACCATATAACTTGGCTAGGAGAGGGCTGATCATAAGTTTCTGATAATTAGAGGGGTTATTTTTATCCCCTCTAGTTGCTTTTTTGTTGGTAATTATTTTAAGTTTTTTTTCTAAGGAGGTTTTTATTTTTTGTTTGTTTTTTTTAACTTAAAAAAATGTTTTTAGATTTTTTTTGTTTTTTTTTTTTAATTTATTTTTTGATATTTTTTAGTTTATTTTTTGTTGTTTTTCGTTAATTTTTTATTCAATTTTTTTGTATTTTTACAAGTTAATTTTGGTTTTTTTTTAACATTTTTTTTTTAACATGAAATTCACCAACATTTAAAAAAAATATCCACACTTAATTCAGTAGAAAATTTAAAGTGTAAAATCCAAGCCCTCTAAACAAAAAGGGTTGATGCTCATCAACACTTTTCAAAATCAAAATGAAAATCACTAACAAAAAAAAATGTTCACACTTGATACATAAAAAAATTTAAAGTGTCAAAAATAAGCCCTCTAAAAAAATGTGTTGATGTTGCATCAACACTTTTCAAAATCACTAAAATTTAAAAAAATGTGTTGATTCTACATCAACACTTTTCAAAAATAGCATGAAAATCACTAACATCAAAGAAAAATGTTCATACTTGATACATAAGAAAATTTAAATTGCCAAAAATATGCTAAAAAAAAGAAAGTGTATTATGGCATCACCACTTTTCAAATTCGGATGATTTTTTGCTACCTCAAAAATACGGGTACTAGTTCACTTTCTCGTTTGATCAGTAACTACGTTATGTGTGCAACTGTAGGAATTATAGAGATACCAAAACTACCCCCACTCTAATTAGTCACAGGAAAAACGAGTCGTAAAAAGGAAAGGAAGAGTGTAGATTTGGGAAGGAAAACATTTATCCAAGAACTAATCTCAAAGGCATAAAAAGAACAGTCCAACTCTCAAAGAGATACAAGGAAAACATGGCTGTAAAAAGTTGTTACTCCCATAGCAAGGGCAGAAACTTTTGATTCCTCTATCTCGAGACCACATCATTCTAAAGCTAGCACCCACATCCCCAAGATCAAGAATCCAATTCAGGAGCAGGAGGGGGAAGCTAGTAGCCAGAACTTGAGGACCGAGTGACAAGGGGAAACTAAGGGGGAACATCAAACACCTGAGACGAAAGAGTGCATGTTGGTTTATAAATACCCAAATACAAGTAGTGCGGTGAAACAACCAGCCCCAAGGATACATGAGCCATTAATCACACCTGCAAGACCATCGCAAGAATAGTTTGAAGGACGTCTATTACAGCAAGGTTTAGAAGGATTAGTCATGGGGAACAACAATGGTAACAACATGAAAACATATGCTACTATCACCACTTTTGAGTTCCCAATCAGGGATATCAGAGGTGAAGCTCCTATGAAAAATATTCCTTTATCATCCTTACCATCCTTCCAGGGGATGACTGTGGAATATCCAGACACCTTTCTATTTGGGTTTGATGTCTTATGCAGAAGTTATGATTATACCTCAGATGCTCAAAAATTAAAATTATTTCCTACTACTTTAAAAGGGGCATCCTTGAGATGGTTCATGGGACTGGGCTCCGCCTCTATTCGAACATGGAACGATATGAAGGAGACGTTCTTATCATAGTACCAGGAGTATTGTAGAACCAAGGACTTAAGGGAGGAGGTATTTAGAATGATACAGAAGGAGGATGAGACCCTGGAAGACTATGTAGAATAATTCCACTATAATCTGCAGAGGTCTAAACATAGCGATTTAGACCATGAAATCTTGAAGACTATATTTATGAGAGGAATGAGGGACGACTACCTTGACACCCTAAACCTATTAGGGAGGGGGATATATTGCAAGAACCATTAGCTGAAATTGTAAAGCTCTATCTAAGATGCTCTAGAGGATCTTCTAAGGGGAGGAGCATAATTCGAGACGCCTCTGCCCAAATACAAAAATCTGTAGGAGGAGTAACCAGAGCAGAGATCGAGAATTTGTTTGAGAATTTCAAGGCCGATATCCTCAGTACTCTCTTTGCCCAGATAATGACAATGCAGATCAAGAAGGAAGAAGCAGAAGCTAACATACCTCTGGTTGTGTTCCATCCGAATTGCCAAAAGAAACATCCTTTGAGGGAATGTGAATTGAACAACCTCAACTTGTGTAATATTTGCGAGTTGGAACATTCGGCAAGGCAATGTCTGGAGCTTCTTAGAGAGTCAAGCAAGGAAATGCAATTCTCTTATTTCATTGAACCAAGGAGGCCATGATAACCATGACCTCCAGGTATGTGCCAAGATTTTTCCTCTTTCAATTCGTTGAACAATGCATATGATACTCAACAATATCCATGGAAATATCCTAGTCCTTCTTCAGAGCAGTTTCCTTCACCCTCGAACTAGTGGTCTGCATCTCCCTCTATCCAATATCCTCAATCTCGACCATATCCTTGGAATCAGAACTAGAGAGGAAATGCCTAGAATTCAGCTTTACCTGGGTTACCCATGCAACAACAATTGTAATTACCTCCTTTCCAAAATCCTGCTCCTCCACCACCTGTGCGACCCCAACTACGTGTGCAACCTAACTCAAACTCACACAATAAAGCAGCTCGAGGCATAGAGGCTCTGACTACCTTCCAAATATACCTTATCACCACCGTGGGGCTTAATGAAAGACAACTGCGATAGGGCAAGGTAATTAAACCAAGTCACTGCCCTATCATTACAAAGGAGGAATGTGAACCATCCAGAAGAGTTGTCGGAGGCTCTAAGGTGGCTACTGTGACTAGAACAATCGATATAGAGGAAGTTGTTACGTCTGTAACAGCCAACCCGCGAAGAATTGCTATTATTGTAATAGCCAAATCGAGAAAGGTTGATACACCTATAACAACCAATTCGACTGTCTAAAGACCCTACTTATGCGAGAGATTTGTGCATCAAGAAACCTAGGAGGAAGCCTAAAGACCCTACCACCATACTTGTGATGGGGAAATTATCTGAATTAATGTCTACTCAACCTCTTCTAACTAAGTATAATGATCCAGGAAATCCTACAGTTACTATCTACATTAATGATCAACCCATAGCTAACACGTTGATCAATCTCGGGGCTACCATTAATCTAATGACAAAGGACCTCTTTACCACTCTCAAGCTATAGGGACTTAGACATACTCCTAATGTACTTGAATTAGTGGACATGTCCTGTGTTAAACCTGATGGGGTGTTAGAGGATATATTGATTACAATAGCTTCCTGGAGGTATTCAGTTGACTTTCTTATCTTATAGCCTAAATCCAATTTGGGGGGACATCCTTTGATCTTAGGGAGACCTTGGATGTGTTGGCATTATGATGCATGTGTTGTACTTGATGGCAACCCACTCGTAGAAGAACAACTCACTTATATATAACTAGATGAATCTACATAAGAGATACCAGATGTGACAGAATACATGGGATGCAGGACAACTCAAAGGAATCAAATGACAGTTCTCAGTATGACAAGTTAGCTTTGCCATCAAGTCCAAAGGGGGAGATTGTTGGCATTATGATACAAGTGTTGTCCTTGATGGCAAGATGACAGATTATAGTGCAGCAGGGCAGTAGCAAAGAATTGATGATCAGACTACAAAGAATGAAGAAAGAAGAGTATATACGCAGGTTCACTATATACCAAGTCACGTACATAGGCAGGTTATACGTAGGTTCACTATGTACCAAGTCGTGTATATATGCAGGTTCGTTATATACCAAGTAGGGTATACATGCATGTTCTCTATATACAAAGACGTGTATACACGCGGGATTGATGATCAAAAGTCGCGTATGCGTATGCACACACTTTCATGCACGAAAAAGCACGTACATGTGGGAAAGCTTATTTTTGGGTCTGTGGTATTTAGACCTATGGTTTTGGTCCTTGGTATTGCGTCCAAAGTGTTGAACCCAAGTATTGGATCCCTAGTATTGGTTCTCAATGGTTTTGGACCATGGTATTGAGTAAGGTCTAAGACTATAAAAGGAGAAGAATATCATTAGGCAAAGGATAGAGAAAGTCTTGAATATCTGATGAAGTAAGAGATCCAGTATGCAGGTTATGGGTTCATGATGCTTTGCTAAGGAGGAATCTAAGTGGTTGATGGAGAACAAGATCTAAGGATAGATCGGGATCTAAATGGCTTGGAATAAATCATTTATATACAGTTTCATCATGATTATTCTAGATCTATATACTCACGCATGTAATGTTCTGTAAATGTTATGATATGGGTATGATTGATGTCTGGATCAGCTGCAAAGTTATGAGAAAATATTTTTAGATCTGTACGCGGGTTGGCTTTGGTGAAAGCGAGTATGTACGCTGGTTTGGTTTGTCATAGTAGCGTATACATTATGAAATATGATATTTGAAGTTGCAGTTGGATCTGGTTATTGTTGCAGAGTTCTATTGTCTATTCTGTGATTATGTTGTTGACAGGGTTTCAGTGTTTTAGTATTGGGTGATTCAGAGATTGATGATGCAGGTGTAGTTGATGGGTGTATTACAGTGATGATTAATTTTGTGCTTCAATGTTGTTGATGGGTCCAGTATGAAAATTGGATGAAACGTGGCCTTCAGATTACGATGTTGTGTTCCATGAGTATCCAGTCTGAAAATTTATGAAACATGGTACCTGGAGGAAGAAAGAGAAGGTTGTAGCATTCTGTAGGTCGGCACCTACATACTAGTACATCAGCTAGTACAAGAGCTAAGGGGGTTGTAGCTCCCTTCCAGTAGCAGCTGGAAAATGAGTAAAGGTTGGAGCATTTAGTAGGTCGGCACCTACGTACTAGTACCTCTGCTAGTACAAGAGCTAAAGGGGGTTGTAGCTCCCTTCCAGGAGAAGTTGGAGAACAAGAGAAGGTTGTAGCCTTCTGCAAGTAGAAGCCTGTGTACTGGTATAAGACTGCACCAGTATAGAAATATTGTAAAAAGAAGTTTCTTATTAAAAAGAAGATTGAGACGACTTGCAGCAGGTGGTTTTCACCCACATTAGGTTTCCACCTTACATCATGGTGTTCATGTGTGCTTCTTGTGTGTGATGATCTGTTCTATTTTACTACTCTTGTTTATCATTCATATGGTTAATAATGTTCTGATTCACTCATTAAGGATCGGCTAACTGAATCATAAGTTTACTAGATACACGCTTGTTGCATTACACACAGTTGTGTATATACACGGTTTGCCTTAACTGAAGTAGCGTATATGAATCTTAATATGGAAATGAAAAAGTTATATTGATCTGATAATATTGATTCACCCCCCCTCTCAGTATTATTTCCAACAATTAGTATCAGAGCAGGTCCTTTGTTAGAAGCTTGATCGCTTGAAGGAGATCCATAGATCAATGGGAAAGAAGCTCAAGAAGAAAGTGCCTAAGAAGAAGAAGACATCTCAGAAGAGCTATGATAGTGGGAGAATCGATTAGGGAATATGTGGAAGAAGCACTTCAGATTCAAAATCACTTCAGAATGAAGATGAACAAGTAAAAGAACTAGCAGGTATGAATTTGTTATACTCTGGTGATACATTTATCCATCCATTTAAAGATGATGAAAGTGATAGTGAAACAACTGAAATTGCTCTTATGGGTGAGCAAGAAAGATATCAAATAGAGGCAGAATTTAAAAGGCTTACAGACAAAATTAGATATCAACAAGATCTATTGAAGAAAAGGGAATGTGCCTTCAAAGAAGAAGCTACCAAAATAAAAGCTCAACTAAAGGAAGGAAACAAGGTAAGGAAGTTATTCAAGGACAAGGAAGATCAATGTCAAAAGCTGCAGGATGAAGTGGCATCATTAAGAAATGAATTCAATGAAAGGAGCACAACAATCAAGAAACTCAGAGATAGATCCAGTTACTATGAAAGTCTTGAAGCTATGATCCTCTCGCTAAAAGAAGATCTTGAAGAATCAAATAAGAAGAATAAAGAACTACTCCAAGCTCTTGAAAAACAAGAAAACAAAGTTCTTGAACTAAGAAATCAGTTGGAAGAAGGAAGAAAAGCTAAAGAAAACATGAAGAAGCAGTAACATGAAAAGGAGGAGCAACATCAGGTTGAGGTAAATATTCTCAAAGGTAACTAAGAAGAAAAGGATAAGCTCTTACGATTTCAAGATAGTACTAAGATCTTGGATGATATTCTTAGTAGTCAAAGGTCTCCTGCTATCAAAATTAGTCTTGGTTTTCATGAATCTATTGAAGGAGAATCTAGTTCACAAAGTAAGACAAGGGACTCTAATGTAAAATCTGAAATGCTCAACAAGGAGATGAGAGGTCAATCCCATCAACAACCAAGGAAAGAAATTCTTCAAAGAAAATCTTTTATTCCTAACTATGGAAATAATAGTCGGTCAATTCCTCAAATGAATAATGTTGAATGTTATGTATGTCATAATCTTGGACATGTTGCAGCCAGATGCAGAAGAAGAATGGTTCAAGACTATCACTCAGAAAGATCATCACGTTGCAGGTACTTTAAAGGATATTGCTTTGCTTGCAATATGTTTGGTCACAGAGATGTTGATTGCTATAGAAGGAATATGAAACATGTAAGATGTTATGCATGTAACAAGCTTGGACATATAGCAAAGGAATGCAAGAACAAAGTACGGGCACCATACCAAAAGGAGAAAACATCATCACACTTGAAGATATGGGAGAAGAAGGAAGTATAGTCAGAAAGATGTGGCACAGCACAATATACAGACATAATAGACTCAGAGGAACCTGAAAGTGCAAAACTTCAGTGTCCTAAATCGCATATGCAAGTTCCATAAAGTGAAGTCACGTATATATGCAAGTTGGTTACTGCACAGTCACGTATATGTTAGTTTGAGGAAAAGCAGTGGGACAGGTGTAGGTTTTAACCCTGTATAGAAATTACTTGCATACGAATTCTAAAACAAAGAAAATAAAAAATGCCAAAGCATAACACATAAAACACATATACACAGAGATTTTCCCCTAGATCCCAAAACTGGGACTACCAGCTTGATTTTTCATTATGTTCCTTTCAATGCTACAATACATATTTATACATGCCGAAG
>APFE030119903.1:959-31514 GCA_000404065.3 Pinus taeda | reverse complement strand
CTACCAGCTTGATTTTTCATTATGTTCCTTTCAATGTTACAATACATATTTATACATGCTAAAGCATCCAATACCATGGAATGAAAACCATCACGTCCAAAACCATGGACTGAAAACCATAGGTAGGTTCACCCAACCTAATATAGGGTCCAAAAAAAATTTTCCCGGGGCGCTGCCTCGAACCCCATTGAGGGGGGTACCCACCCCCCTCAAACCCCCTGGACAGGGGGGGCTGCCACCCCCGCTGCACAATCGGTGCAACAAAGGAGGGGCTCTGCCCTCCCTCTAACCCCCCCGGTTCACTACGTAGGTTAGTCATGCAAAGAATATAACACAACCCAACAACAGGCTCAGAAAAAGGGGTCTGATATGATTCAATCCATTATTTGCTCTGGTTACAATCTGTTGATGTTGTGTGGAAATTTCTTGATACTTGTAAGATGTTTAGAAATGGTTTGATCTCAACTTGTGGATGATGATACTTCTTACTGATATATGCATGATCAAATATGACAGCAAGCAAGATGGCACAGGTTCAGGGGGAGCATATGCTTTTAATAATGCATTGTTGGCATTATGGTTAGTAGTCCTTAGTGATGATGCTTATATGGCTAAATGATACATCTTGCTATGCTATGGTTATGAGTTGTCCATGACAAACTCTCATATGATTCTTGGGGTTACATAGTTGGTGTTCTGGTCAGATTTGTGGATGCATATATGGTGATTACATGGTGATCTTCATAAGGATAATAAGCTTGAATACACTTGATGATGAGTCACTCATATGCTACTATCAACACATATTACAGTTATGATGTAGGGTTCCTATAGTTCTTGGCGCTCACATGGATGAGGATTGCTGCTATTACATAGTGCTATATTCAATATGTTGGATACATATTCAAAGTTGCATTTTCAGAGACATGATGATGATGATTTCTTACCTATATTATGATAGGTTGATACTTACATATGTTGATTCATGAAGATGTTCCCAAGTGATGATACTTGGATGATATATAAGATCATGCAGATCTTGATGTTGATGAGATGGCTATGGCGTTTATCACATATGATATAATGTGAATGATTCGGTTGCTGGTCTAGATGTTGTTGACAGATGTTTATGGAGCAGATCATACATTTTGACTATCATGGTCTTATTTAGATGTTTGGTCTCTGTTATAAATGTCATAACAAGACTCTTGATGTAATAGTTTGTCTCTATCTATTGTAGTCATTTGATGAATCTCCTTGGTCATATGGTGTAATTTGTACCCCCACTATGCATGGGAAGGATGATGTAATATTTTAGTCATGTATAAACATTTGGTATTTGGTGTATCCCCACTTGGTTGGGTCGATGATTCAATATTGATATATCCCCACTTGGTTGGGAGATGGATGTATGTATGGAGTCATGTTCTTTCTTGTAGAACATCTTTTTGCAGACCTTGCTTACAGCCAGGGGGAGCATGAACAACACACTTCAGCAAAGCAAAGATTTCAGCATGTACTCAGAGGGAGCTTGGACAGATTGGTACACCTTGGCAGATACAAAGGAGGAGCTCATTCAGAGATTTCAGCAGGTACTCAGGGGGAGTATGGACAACGGAATGATTATCAAGGAAAGAGAATATCTTGGTCCGCCCTTTGCCCTTGATGTCAAAGGGGGAGAGTGATTTGGTGTTGTTGCCATCAAGTCCAAAGGGGGAGA
This sequence comes from Pinus taeda, assembly GCA_000404065.3. Taxonomy (NCBI): domain Eukaryota; kingdom Viridiplantae; phylum Streptophyta; class Pinopsida; order Pinales; family Pinaceae; genus Pinus; species Pinus taeda. The sequence continues at coordinate 29,794 of APFE030119903.1, read as the reverse complement.
TTGTTGGCATTATGATGCATGTGTTGTACTTGATGGCAACCCACTTGTAGAAGAACAACTCACTTATATATAACTAGATGAATCTACAGAAGAGATATCAGATGTAACAGAATACATGGGATGCAGGACAACTCAAATGAATCAAATGACAGTTCTTAGTATGACAAGTTAGTTTTGCCATCAAACCCAAAGGGGAAGATTGTTGGCATTATGATACAAGTGTTGTCCTTGATGGCAAGATGACAGATTATAGTGCAGCAGGTCAGTAGCAAAGAATTGATGATCATACTACAAAGTATGCAGGTTCACTATATACCAAGTCGCGTACATAGGCAGGTTATACATAGGTTCACTATGTACCAAGTCACGTATATACGCAGGTTCACTATATACCAAGTAGGGTATACACGCAGGATTGATGATCAAAAGTCGCGTATGCGTATGCACACACTTTCATGCACGAAAAAGCATGTACATGTGGGAAAGCTTATTTTTGGGTCTATGGTATTTAGACCTATGGTTTTGGTCCTTGGTGTTGCGTCCGAAGTGTTGAACCCAAGTATTGGGTCCCTAGTATTGGTTCTCAATGGTTTTGGACCATGGTATTGAGTAAGGTCTAAGACTATAAAAGGAGAAGAAGATCATTAGGCAAAGGATAGAGAAAGTCTTGAATATCTGATGAAGTAAGAGATCCAGTATGCAAGTTATGGGTTCATGATGCTTAACTAAGGAGGAATCTAAGTGGTTGATGGAGAACAAGATCTAAGGATAGATAGGGATCTAAATGGATTGGAATGAATCATCTCTATACGGTTTGATCATGCTTATTCTAGATCTGTATACTGACGCATGTAATGTTGTGTAAATGTTATGATATGGGTATGATTGATGTCTAAATCAGTTGCAAAGTTATGAGAAAATATTTGTAGATCTGTACGCGGGTTGGCTTTGGTGAAAGCGCGTATGTACGTGGGTTGGCTTTGGTGGAAGCACGTATGTACGTTGGTTTGGTTTGTCATAGTAGCGTATACATTATGAAATATGATATTTGAAGTTGCAGTTGGATCTGGTTATTGTTGCAAAGTTCTGTTGTCTGTTCTGTGACTGTGTTGTTGATAGGGTGTCAGTGTTTTAGTATTGGGTGATTCAGAGATTGATGATGCAGGTGTAGTTGATGGGTGTATTGCAGTGATGATTAATTTTTTTCTTCAATGTTGTTGATGGGTCCAGTATGAAAATTGGATGAAACGTGGCCTTCAGATTACGATGTTGTGTTCCATGAGTATCCAGTCTGAAAATTTATGAAACGTGGTACTTGGAGGAAGAAAGAGAAGGTTGTAGCCTTCTATAGGTCGGCACCTACGTACTAGTACATCAACTAGTGCAAGAGCTAAGGGGGTGGTAGCTCCCTTCTAGTGGCAGCTGGAAAATGAGTAAAGGTTGGAGCATTCAGTAGGTCGGCACCTACGTACTAGTACCTCTGCTAGTACAAGAGCTAAAGGCGGTTGTAGCTCCCTTCCAGGAGAAGCTGGAGAATGAGAGAAGGTTGTAGCCTTCTGCGGGTAGAAGCCTATGTACTCGTATAACACTGCACCAGTACATAAATATTGTAAAAAGAAGTTTCTTATTAAAAAGAAGATTGAGACAACTTGTAGCAGGTGGTTTTTGCCCACATTGGGTTTCCACCTTACATCATGGTGTTCATGTGTGCTTCTTGTGTGTGATGATCTGTTCTATTTTACTACTCCTGTTCACTATTCATATGGTTAATAATGTTCTGATGCACTTATTAAGGATCAACTAATTGAATCATAAGTTTACTAGATATACGCTTGTTGCATTACACACAGTTGCGTATACACGTGGTTTGTCTTAACTGAAGTAGCGTATATGAATCTTAATATGGCAATGAAAAAGTTATATTGATTTGATAATACTAATTCACCCCAGTATTTCAAAGATGAGACAGAAGATGATGTCATTATGGTTTTATTAGTAACTCGCTTTCTCTCACTTCTATTAAAAATGTGAATGAGGAAGAAGAGGTGGAAGATATAGATTTTGAACAAATGAGAACCACTCCGAATATTGACATTAGTCCAATTGAGATAGAACCTGAAAATTTTTTGAATATTAACCCCAACCTGACTACTGAGCAAAACTAATTGTTGCTACAACTGTTACAAAAATACAAAAAGGCATTTGCATGGGACTATATAGATATGAAAGGGATCCACCCTGACCTATGCACTCACCATATTTATTTGAAGGATGGCTGCAAACCAGTTAGACAACCACAATGCTGCATGAACCTTGCACTGACGGAGGTGGTGAAAGAAAAATTATAAAAACTCCTAAGTGCAAATTTTATTTATTTGATATCTAATAGTCAGTGGATGTCATCACTTATCATTGTTCCTAAAAAGAATGGCAAGTGGAGAGTCTGTGTAGATTACAGAGAACTCAATAAGGCCACTCAAAAGGACCACTTTCCCTTACCATTTATAGATCAGGTCCTTGATACCCTTTCTGGAAAGAAATTATTTTCATTTTTGGATGGATTTAGTGGCTACAATCAGATACAGATTGCCCCAGAGGATTAGGATAAAACAACCTTTACTTTCCCTTGGGGAACCTTCACATACATAGTACTTCCTTTTGGACTCTGTGATGCACAAACGACCTTTCAAAGGGCAATACTGGGAATTTTTTTGACTTGTTGAATGAGTGCCTTGAAATCTTCATGGACAATTTTACACCCTATGGATATGCTTTTGAAACAACATTAGTTAATCTGGAAAAAGCATTGGAACGGTGTGTACAGACTAATGTCTGAAAAATATCACATGATGATGACTGAAGGGATCGTGCTTGGACACTACATTTCTGCTGAAGGAATCAAGGTAGAACCTATAAAAATAAAGGTAATTCTGAAAATTCCAACCCCCAAAATGCAAAAAGAGGTACGTAGTTTCTTGGGGCGTGCAGGGTATTACAGGAGATTTATAGAAAAAATTTCAAATTTTCATCACCATTATTTTCCTTACTCATGAAGGATGTCAACTTTTTGTGGATAGGGAAGTGTGAGAAGGGCTTTTTAAAGTTGAAATGTTGTGTATCAGCAGCTCCGGTCTTGCGAGGACCTAATTGGGAATTGTCGTTTCACATAGCTACAGATGCATATGATATTGTTGTAGGTGTTGTTTTGGGCCAACTAGAGGATAAGAAACCTTATGCTATTTACTACATAAGGAAAAATCTAACCCCGACTGAGCTCAACTACATAGTGACTGAGAAGGAGTTCTTAGCAGTGATGCATGCCATCAACAAATTCCAACATTATATCACCGTGTATTAAGTATTTGTACACAATGACCATTCTTCCATTCATTTTTTAATAAATAAGCCAATTACCAATGGTAGGATCACATGCTGGTTATTGTTTTTACAAGAATTTGATATCACAATTGTCGATAAACCTGGAAAAGATAATGTAGTAGATGATTTTCTTTCTAGGTTAAATATTGATGACAATTGCATTCCTATTGAGGGTTCTTTCCTGGATGAATATCTTTTTGTTATTTCTTACTCACCTTGGTATGCAGATATAGCCAATTATCTTACTGCAGGGAAGTTTCCACAGTATTTTTCATCTAAGGAGAAAAGAAAGATCATACAACAAAGTGCTACATATACTTGTATAGATGGGAACCTCTATCACACTGGACCAATTTCCAGATCAGGCATTGTGTTAGAGAAGATGAGGTCTTTGAAATCCTTAAAGCTTGTCACGAGGAACCTTGTGGAGGGAACTTCACAAAAAAATGGATAGGATACAAAGTCCTTTCAACAAGGTATTACTAGCCAACAATATTTCAGGATGCCAAGAAGTTTATGAAGGGATGCGATAGTTGTCAAAGGCTAGGCCAACCACTGCAATCAAATGAGATTTCATTACAACCCCAAATCATCTTAGAACCTTTTGAGAAATGGGCCATAGATTTTGTGGGACCATTTAATCCTTCATCTAGATAGAAATCTTACATCTTGGTTTGCACTGGCTATGTCACAAAATGGGTTGAGGCAAAGGCACTAACCAAAGCCGTGGAGCAGGCTATTTCAAACCTTCTGTTTGAAGAAATCTTCGTCTAATTTGGCAAACCCAGGGAGATAGTCACAGATGGAGGGCCCCAGTTCACATCTCATATGATCCAGAAGTTGGTTGAAAAATATAAAATCCATCATAGAATCACAACACTTTATCATCCACAAGCAAATGGCTAAGTGGAAAGCACTAACAAAGTCATTGAGGGGATCCTTACTAAGACTATGGCTAGTCACCGAAGAAATTGGGCTGAAAAACTTCCAAAAGTGTTGTGGGCATATAGGACTACATAGAGGAATACCATGAGATTCTCACCATATGAACTTGTGTATGGTAAAAACCCCTTATTCCCCATTGAGTTCAAAATCAAGACACTAAGAACAACATTGCAAGTAAATTTGGATTTGGTTACAGCGCAAAAGCAAAGATTGCACCAACTCAATGAATTGGAGGAGAAACGGTTAGCTGATATCCAACAAACATATATTATCCAATAGCAGAGAGCTAAGTGGCATGATAGGTTCATCAAGAAGAAGAAGTTCTAGAAAGGATATTGGGCTTTCTTATACGACTCCAGATTTAAAGACTTCAGGGGTAAGCGCAAGCTCTGCAGTCCCTATGAGGTAGATGCAGTCTTTGAAAATGGGACTATAAATTTGGTGACCATTGACAGTGTGAGGACACCATTGCTTACAAATGGGCACTGTCTTCGGTCATATCACAAACCTGCTTCAAGGGATTCATTCATCAACATTGTCACAAATTCAGATCTTCAGATTACAGGAACAGGGGAAAACCCCCCTCTGCTGCAAAAATTCTAATTTTCCTAATAAGTGTAACAACTGAAAATCATCTACGGTTGGCGGCTATTACACCTTCAAACTTATATATATATATCTAATATATATATAGATATAGATATATAAACTTTCACGGGCACAGATAGACAATTTTTGTAGCAATTGAAAACCACCTTGTGGTGGCTATTACACACTCTGTAACAACATTTGTTATTTCAAAGCATACCTTACGATAGTGTTGTTACATGATCTTTTCTTCTCTATTTTTGTAAAAATTAATAATATATACTAGTCGTCTTGGTTGTTACACCCATAATAGCCGATGACTTTTAGAAATAAGCAGAATAAGATATTTTATTGCAATAAACAGCAAGCATCATCGTGGTTCTTGTCATCAAAGTTAAGTTCGCGCGTCTCACCACTAGAGCTAGGTTCGCACACCTCGCCACCCATGACTTCTCCCCACATCACCCAGGTATGTCATACAAAGGTAATATTTTTATTCACTTTATTTGGTAATAATGGCAACTTAACACGACTTTTGATGGCCGAGGACGCCTGTCACATTTAAGATGGGGGGAGCGAATCATATTGCAACATGACCTTCGCATGACCTATGATTATTCAAAAAAACCTGTAATTAAGGGATGGTGACCTAGTATTTATTGTTACTTAATGCCCAATCATACCAAAAATGGGAAGTGTACCTTCGACGAGGCCTCCCATAACCCAACATTAATAAGGAAATATTACTGTGCAGTTTAAACCATGATTAAAAAATCCTAATTTGAAATCCTCACCTGTGCCACCCTACCATTTACCCTTGTTGGAGCATTGAATCCCCATTCAGAGTGCTCAGAGAGGTGGGAAAAGAACAATGCAGGCCAAAAAAACTAAGTAGTGTGCTGACTGCCCCGAAACTTCTAAAGGAAAGGAGAAGGAAGAGAAGCAACACTGAATTTGCGTAGCAATGGTTGGAGCAGCAGTTCGGCATGAGCCAAGGTCCATAGAAGCCTTAGAGAATTTCCCTGAAGCATGCCAGATTTTCAAGGACGTAGTCTAGTTTGAGTTCTTCCAAAGGTTGGAGGGATTAAACGACAGCGTTGCCATGGAATTTGCAAAGAATTTAAAAGAAACCAAATGAAGGTTAGGGGGTTGAAGTTGGAGGTTACAGAAGAGGTGATATCTCGAGTGACGGGATTGCTAGTGGAAGGAAAGAAGTGGTTTAACAGGAAGGTTAATGACCCCTCCCTAAAGGGGGATTTCCTTTAAGAGGAAGAGTCACTGGTAAAGAAAGGGAGGGTGATCGACAGGTTGTCACTTCCCCAACCATGGGCCGATGTTGCCCTCTACCTCATCAAGTACATTACTTGCGAGGGAAGGGCAACAATTGTGTTCAATTACCACTTTCCATTGCTAAATCACCTTTGGCATTGACAACTAATCAATTTTCCCTACTTCTTGCTGGGAAACATTAGGCATATGGCTACGATCGTGAAAACAGTTGCACATCTAGAAACATGCATCACCAACCATGGCCTCATCAAGCTCATTGTGTTGGATGCCTTAAGCCGCTAGGGCAGGAATTGGGAAGAATTCATGAGGAAGAAGGCCAGGACCACCCATAGGAGGAAAACCGAGAAATCTGAGGAAGGTCCAGCGGTAACAAAGGAGCAGCCCCAGCTTGCGACAGTAATGGTTGGTAAGAGGCCAGTTGGTGATAGGCAGCCAAAGGAGAGGATAAAGGTTAGCGGGCACCCAGAGTCCCCATTCATGTCAAAGAAGAACAAAGAGGAAGTAGAGAAAAAGGACGAGGAGCAGGCTTAGCTAGAGGAACCTTCTTCACCTGGTAAGAGCCAAACTCAATCCTTGTTATTAAGAATTGAAAATTTAGAAAAAGAAAATAGAGAGCTAAGGGAACAACTAGCAGAGGGGAAGGCAGAGGCAGAAGCCCTAGGGTTAGACACTTTGGCTGAGGCCATGGACAGGGCCAGAAGGGGAGATGTCCCAAGCACTGTGAGCACAACTTGTGCTAAGAATCTAGTGATAGTAGGGTTTAGCATTTGTGCAACAGACACCACCTCGAGGGAAACACAAACTAAAATTTGGGAGGCTAACAGACAAGAACCTGTTGAGGACGTTTCTGTTACACAATAACCAACAACTGAGATGAAACAGTCCACAGAAAGTGATTTAGTAGCGGATACACAAGAGCCCTTGGCTGACACTGCTGTTACACAAGAACCAGTAGTGGAGACGGAAGTCAGCCAAGGAAAGGAAGGAAAAGATAACAACCATGAGCCTGTGGTTGACACTACTATTACATGAGAACCAACAATGTAGACAGAAGCCTACCTGGGGAAAAGCGATATACAAAAGTCTATGGATGACACTGATGTTACACAAGAACCAGCAGTGGGAATGGAAGTTGAACAGGGAGATAATGAAATAGTAACAAAATCCATTGATGAAGCTATTGTTACACAAGAACCAGCAGCTGAAGTGGAGCAGTTTCACCCTTGGGAGGTTTTTACACCCTCAATTGATAGTGCATGTGAGAGAACACTGGGTCCTGATGAAGGATGGTGTTTTGAAAAGATGTTGTTGTTACCAGAGCTACATAAATGGAAGCAATTGGTGCTTTCTCTACAAGAGGGGGTGATCTCGCTCAAGGCACACAAAAGGATGATGGATTCCCTTAGGGAGAATTGGTTAAAGGAAGAATGGGAGAGAGAATGGGAAGCACGGAGGCACAAGGAAGCCATGAAAAAGAAGGATGAACAGTTGTATCAGTTACATCAACAGGTCTTGGACCAAGCTCAGTGACCTTGCCCTAAACATGCTAGAATGCAGGCGTCGTCCCCGTCATATCTAGTATTCCTTTGGGAACGATATTATTTATTTCAATTAAAAGCAGTTTTTGAGAATAGGTCTTATTTGGGTTGTTCAACCCAGACTTTTCTTGAGATTTTTCACTCCTGCAAGTTTGATGAACAAAGCTTGCTTTGAGAGCTATTTTTGCATAATATCATGTGTGAGTATGTCAACATGAAAATGGTAGCAAGTATCTTCTCCTATATAGGATATTTACAGTTGTAGGCCTTCCTTTCGTTTATGAGGAACCAAATTGAGTGGCATCTGGCCATGAAATTAGTAGAAGCTAATGAAAAAAGGACATCATTGTGGGTCATAGTTGAACCAAGGATGGTTTATGAACTCAGGCATGAGTTTAAGCTATTCCTAAGCACTCTAGAGATCAGGGAACAATTGGTCGTCTATAGGAAAAGGATTGTGAGGATCTGCTTCAATCTGTATGCACATATGAAAAGCCGAGTGCTAGTAGGATGTCTTAAACACACCAAGGCCTGTAGCACTAAGTTGCAAGAAAGGGATCCTTTTGAGTACATAAATTTTGTGGCTGTTGTTACACGGGTGCCTGAGTCATATGCTCAGATCGTGTAGACATTGGGGGCATTCTAGATTGGGCTTAGATTTAAATTTCCTTTGATTTGGTTTCCAGTAGATGACTATCAACTGGACTACCACCTATGTGATTAAGAAGAAGAATCCTAGCCACGTCAGTTGATGGCCATTCAAGAGTACAGAGCTCTGGGTGAAAACACTACTGGTGCTTACAGTTTAACAGACTTGCATTGGGGGTATAGCAGGAGAAGCTGAGATTCTGCACGGGGGCATGCAGTTGCTTCAGAAGGGGGGAGATGTTGGGTGTGGCTTTTTACCTATTTTTTGCACCTTCTTTCCCCAATTTTGATCCTTTTATCCTCCAGGCCTATGAACTTTATATGATTAATTCCCCTTTTTTCTCACTTTTATAACCTATTCTACTATCATGTTATTTTGTCATATTTTACTGAATAATACAATACCTTTTTGTGGCTAACTTGGGGAGCATTGAAGGAGTATTTTGGGAAGCTATTCTCCTTTTCAGGTGTTGCTCACAGGAACAAGGTTATGGAGTAGACAAGTAGCACTGATTAACTACAGAGTAGTGTAGAGTCGTTCGTTGTTACACCCTGTATGTTGTTACAGGCTGTTGTTACACATTGAATGTGTTACACAGCAATTTGTCACCATCCCTGTTACCCCTCTCCCACATCTTGGAGGACTCATTTAAGGACCTGTGAGAAGTGACATGACCTACAAACACTTGCATTACATTCCCCTGAACTTGAACTTCATTTGCCCTGAAGACATCTCCTACTAAAACCCATAAAAACAGCCCTTTTTCCATTGGCACGGTTCCACTGTGCAGCACTCGCGCCAATGGGGGAAATCCTCCAAAGAGGGCGCGCCAGTTGGCGCTCTATCTCAGAGTCACACTCACGCCAGCCAAAATGGGTAGTGTTTTTAACAAACCAAAAGCCAAAGATTCATCCTAACCCACTCCTGAACTGAATCTATCTTGAGTTGGTTTGGTTTGGCTTCGAATCTCCATAGAGGGGAAGTAGTTTGCCACCTCTCATGGAAGCTTCTTAGTGATAAAGCCAATCTCATGAATATTGTGGATGATCCTACTCCTTCTCCTCTATCTATAAAAGCTTGTCCTTTTGCCTTTGACAAGCTAGTTCCAGAGTTCCAGAGTTCTAGAGATTCAGAATTGTCAAGTTCATGCTGCAAGAAGCCTTCTTCATTCCCATAAGGCTAAATCTAAGTAAGGAGACTCTTGTCTAATAACCAAGGAGAGAGAGGCTTGTTTCCCATTCCCAACAAGCTTTGCAAGACATGTGCTGCTGATCACCCAGCCAAAGGAGGATTTGACGTCAGAACTATGGTTGTATTCTTCTTTGTTTATCAATAATAGACGACTATCATTATGATTCCACTCTTATTGTCTTTTGTAATGATGATGAGTTATATCCTTTCTGACTGATATTTAGTTGCACCTATTGGATTTTATGCTTGTGTTTATGTCGTTCTTTGCATGTGCAGGTGTCCATTCACGAAGATCATGGGGATCGTGACAAGCTGGAGCAAAGGAACGAGAGCGTCAACTCTTCTACAAGCACTAGCGTTGGAATCTAGGTAGGCCCTCATCATTGGTCTTTAATTTGCAATTAGGAACTTGCGTGGTAGCGTTGTACGACCCGATCTAGGCTAGTAGGGATTGCCTCTATCCATAGAGGGGATTTACCTCCACAACAGAATGTTGTTACAAGATGTTGTTACACTATGCGTTGATACAAAGGTATGATGTTACACCAAGGGTGTTGTCGCCAGCAATTGTCGTAACATCCTAAACCGCTATTCACTCGTAGGATGTTGTTGCACCGGAGCTGGCAAGTGTGGGTACTATTCCACATAACAACTGTCGGCATTAGGAATTGTTTATTTTGGAAGCAACAAATCCAAGCAGTTGCAATCCTAACTAATGTATATTTGTATTTAGAAATAAGTTGTAACTACTTTTATTTTTTATCAGCATGAGAATCGTGAGATTCTCATGGTCTGTTTCTAATTTCAGGTATGTAATATCTATAAAAGGAACTCGATTTCCTATGTACAAGGACACGGCATATAGAAGAGTATTGTTACTCTACTTCTGTAACTCTGAATTATTTTTAATATTAATCAATATGGTGATGTTGTTACTACTCTTCAGCTGATTTGTTAATTACTTTTGTGTTATTCCTTTGCCTTGCTAAGGAGGAAGGGCCCTCCTCTTTGGCAGGGACTGCAGTGATAGAGGTAGTGTACATCCTAGTTTCGTTAATTTTTCTATGGTTTCTTGTTGTTGTTGTAAAAATTGTGAATAACATTCGTTGATTTTCCAATTTATATTATGTTGTTACTTTGAGTTAATCAACAGAATGGTAGTAACCAGCTCGAGTAGATATTAGTCACTGCGTGGCGCACCCTTACTTTGATGGTTGCAAAATGTGATTCAATTCTATGGAGTGTTTTTATTTCTACATGAATGATTTGATTCAACAATTTGGTTCAACGACATCTTTTATTGTTTTCTTCATTTTCTCATTCTTGGTTGTACTGTATCGGCACAAATAGCGAACTCCATTGAAACAATAAGACCTACCCTAGGTTGACAATTAAATGTTGCAGTCTCAGTCAATTAGGATTGATTAAAACAACACTACAATCCTTATTTTGGGTTGGATTCATGACATCATATCAATCCTCTACATCATGAGCACATGTTGAGAAGAGTATTGAAGTAAAAGCAAGGGGAAAAGGAAATGTGTGCGGAGGTGGAAGAGTGTTATGTTTCAATGATTACCAATCTTACCTTTTGTACATGCATACAATGGTTTTTCCACTTGCCAAGTGGTGCCTGCTATCCTTTACCATGATCAAGGGATTGGGGAATAAAGGTCCTACTCATTTATTCTTAAGGTTCCTTTGTCATAATTTGCTAGATCATCCACCTATCTATTATTGTTCCTCAACACGCGAAGGGTTTGAAATTCCTGAACATGATTCAAAGCAAGATGAATCACTTTGAAGATTGACTTGAGCCTGACATCTACAAGAAGATAATTAAAATAAATATACTTAATTATAAGTGTTGAGTCTCCCACCATGATTAATATGTTCATGTTTAGTGTTGAGGCTTGTTTGATTCCTTGATATACTACATAGGCCTTTCCGTAATTATTCGAAGCTTTGCCTAGGCTCCATGAAAAAAATATATTTCTTCTTGTTGATTGAAGTGCACTTGCACCCCCAACATATTAAAATAAATATTAAATTAGAGAAGGTAACTCATTTTTATAATCCAATTTTGATATTTATGTGGTAAATTGTAATGGATTGATGGTTGTAAATATTAAGACATAGAAGCAATTAAAAATGAATGAAAAAATATAATTTATGGCATTAAAGTTATAACATAGTTTAACTATTAAATGTTTTTTATTTTCTTTTTTAATATCTTTTTTGATCAATTTTCATGAAATTCCACAAGGATTCTTTAGAATCACATGTTTCAGTTGTATAATCTACAAAATTCAAGTGCCCTAAGGGTTTTCTAGGGTTTTCCAAGGTGTTCATTGCATTTATGCATCAAAAAACACATTTTAAACAATAAGAAATCACAATCTTGCTCAAAATTGCATTGTCAAATTCCGACAAAAAAAAAGCTTCTAATAATTAAACTAAACCTTAAATGTATTTGATTTTGTTATAATAATAACTTTTTATTAAAAAAAATAAAATTATTATCATATTTAACTTTAAATTGATTAAACTAACAAAATAATAATATTTTTCCTTAAAATTAAAATTAAACTAACAATTTAAATGCCCTATTGCTCTAAGAGGCACTCTCTAGCTAGTATGGAAGAAATGTTGTAATGTTTTATCATGTTTTTTTTCTTTAATAGTGGGAAAACCTATAATGTTATGTAAACATTTTGACTCAATCCAATTACATAACAATAAAATAAAATAACTAAGTTAAAACTAAGGTAAAATAATCAGTGGTTTTTTTCCATTTCAGGAAACAAAAAGCATTGGTATTTGTATTAAAACAAAAAACATGTTACATAATCTGATCTTATGATAGATCTAATCCATCCTATACATCTATAATGTAAATATACTAAACTATAAACTTGTTACATAAACTATTCTTCTAATAAATTTATTCAATCATATAGATCTATATTGTAAAAATTGCGCAAATCAAGTCAAATATATCTACACTGTCCCATAAAAGGAAAACCTTTTAATATTACATAGCCTTTGAAGGCATATATAAATTGAAAATACGCTATATACCACTAGCAAATATTCCTATCCCAAAAATGGTAAGAAAATTTTTATGTATATGAAATTTTATTAGCCCTCTGTTCATTACCCATGAAGTAGATAACATAATTGATCTTCCCCAACTGGTAAGAGTGTCCCTATTTTGAAAGGACATCGACAATATGATTTTGTTCTCTATAAAGATGAGAGAAACAAACTTGTTGAAATAATGTTTTGATTTGTCCAATTCCATGCATCCAGTGTATAAGGAGTAGAGGATCAAATGTAGTCAGTCTGTTTACCTAGTTAATAGCTACTCATGAATCCCCATAAGCATCTAATATATCAATGGAAAACCATCTAACACATAAGAAGATGCCCCATGGGGTAATGATCTCTTCCCAGGTGTTGGAACCATATCCATCATTCCAATTGAAATAGAAAGAAAGGACAGGGTTCATAATAATGTAAACCCAACATCCACATAAATGAAAAATTGATGCCCCATTAAAAAAACAAATTAGATATTTGGGAAAGAATTTTTAGGCTTAATACATCTTTGCAAATTCTTAGAAGAACCCACTTTTTATTCATTGAAAAAAGAAAACTATATTGATGCAACAACAAACAATGTCAAAAGGATGTTCATCAAATATGAGCATGTTTCGGCTTCTCCAAATGCCCCAAAATATAAAGAAAGGAAGTTACCTATATTCCTTCTATTCCTTTCTCCATACATGTATACAATTAATGGTGGAGTTAAAATCCCATTGTCCAATGATGTCGAATCTCTGTAGCACACCAATCCATATTGTCGTCGCAAACAAACTTTGAGAAAAGGATGAAGTGTATCTTCTTCTGCCAAGCTACACATGTAACATCTGTCAGGTCCAAAGAAACCTCCCCAACATAGATTGTCCTAGATCAATATTCTGTTTCCCCAAACCAACTAAGTGAAACATTTGAGCTTCATTGGCATCTTATAATACCAAATATTCCAAAAGAAATTGCTTGTCCACTCCCACCGGATTGTACAGAGAGATAAAATTGTATATCTCATTAGCTGAGATTTGTCTCATCAATGATTTTCCATCCCATTTGAAAACATCATCCTTGTAGAATTGAGTCTTCTGTGATCCATCATATTTGTAAAAAGAGCTTTGGCATAAATCACATAAAAAGATTATTGTCGACGCGTTTCGAACCCACCAGTGTGGTTCATCGTCAGGACAAGTTGAAGAAACAGATCTGGCATAACAAGTTTAAATAGACTGAGCAGAGACTCTAACGGCTATAAACAGCCATATTTGACTCTAGGACTCTAACGGCTATATTTGACTCTAGGAACTAGGCCATAATTATGATAATAAATTTAATCTTATTATTATAATATTAGGATAATAATATAATATTCTATTTCTAGGGATAAGAGAAATTAGGTAAGAGCGAGTGTTATCAAAAGAAATTTATTTGTTTAAATGAATTAATGTACCCCAAATCACTACATTTCCCAAATCAATGGAAGATCCAAGTAGGATTGAGAAAAATCAGATCCCTAGCAAGCATAAATTGGTTTAGGAAATAAATACCTAGGTTATGAAGAAATCTACTGATAAAAACTAGCAAAATATGGTTTCCATGAAACCCCCTTAGAGGATCAAGGCCTATCTCCAACGCAACTCTTGATGCAACCTCTCAACACATATTACCAATAAGTCAATGTTTAATCTTCATGAAGCTATTCAATATATAAGAACTAGTACCAAAATAATGCATCCCATCTTTGAACCAATTATGGAGCAGATTTTTTCATATGTATTTTTCTTTAATAATTTCTTGCCAAAGTCTAGAACCATATAAAGCACTCCAAAAAAATTTAATCATTAGTGTCCACCCAAATTTCTCCAATTTTTTTAAACCCCAACCACCATCCTTTTTGGGCATTGAAATATCTTCTAGGCGCACAAGATGTATATTGTGGCCCCCATTTGTTCCCGACCAAATGAAATAAGAAATAATAGAATTGCTACTATGCAAAATATGCTTGGGAAAAATATACAAGTGAATCCAATACACTGAGATGCTTTGCAATACTAATTGAGCAAGAGTCAATTGGCCACCAAGAGAAAACCATTTATGGGTCCAAGGCATTAAACATTGTTCAATTTTTTTGACCAACCAAAGCCAATAATGAATACCATATCTGTTCAAATTGATAAAAATCCCTAGATATTTGAAACTCATTTCCATATGTGTCACTTCAATCGAGAACATATCCACAATCTCCGAGACAATGTTCTAATTAGAGGATGCATGAATGAGCAACAATTTTGCCTTATTCATATACAGTGATGTAGGTTCCCAAAAGTGAGTGATAATGTGATATAAATGCATCCATTCCACAAGAGAAACCCTTCCAAAGAATAGGACATCATAAAAAAAACATTAGATGTGTGACGAAGTTCTTCAGTGTAACATTTATGCCCATGGATAGACCCTCAGACTTAACCACTTGAATACCCCTACTTAATCCATTAGTTGCCAGAAGGAAAGGTAGAGGTGATAAGGAGCATCCCTGCCACAACCCCTTTGTAGCCTTAAAGAAATGAAAGGGCACCTCGTAATTAGTGCCATATATTGTACTATAGTGACGCAAGCCATAATCAATGAAATAACCCCAACCAAGAGTCTAACCTTATGTAACATTAATATCAAATAATCCCAATCCACACAATCATATGCCTTATCCAAATCAAGCTTGAATAATAATTCCTCTTTTTTTATTTGCATGGAACACATGCATTCCTAAGCTATGGCCACTGTATCCTGAATTTTCTGATGTTTGAGAAATCTGAACTATTTCTAGGTGATGATTTCTAATAACTTGTCCTTTAGTCAATTTACAATAATCTTAGACAACAAATTATAGGAAATGTTGCATAGGGAAATTATCCAACAATCCTAGAAAGTAGTTGCCTCTAATACCTTAGGAATGAGGGCAATAAAAGTCTTTAGGTGATTTTGGGCTCAAGGTTTAGACAACCTATAATTTTCCCCATAGTATTCTAATGTAGCAACCCTAGATCCATCTTAACTTAGGATCTACCTGTTAGCCTTGTTGGAAAATGGCCCAAAAATGAACCAAAACACTCCTACAGTCTTCCAAATTTGCTTAATATCATCCAAAGATCGAAACAATCACATACCAAGAGCCCTTAGATGGGCAGAAAAACACTATTGAGAGGCTAAGACACATGAAAAACAATGAAAAACCATGTATTGAAGGCATAAACATAGAAACACACATAAATCGTTAGATCTAATCAACGGTCTAGATCTAATCGGCAAATTGCAACTGGCGCTACATAGAGGACAACTTAAAGATTGGAAAAAGACACCGCTGATTAGCGATCTCCAATTATCAGATCAGCGGGTCGCAATCGGCAGGGACATACGCCGTGTTATATGAAAGACCTTTAGCTTAGGTGATATGCGATTGTGACAATTCACATCGCAATATAACGTCAGAACATTGCGAAGAGGCAGGGCCTTTACACATTCATATGTGCGATGTGATTAACCGAACTCGACGGTTATATACATGATGTTGCATAATATTTGAGGTCCACAAGAAAGCCATTTTCAATGCATTTTTCATGTATTTCGTTATTTAACGAAATACAAAGGGAACCTTGGACTTGCAATATGTGACAAGACTCAGGCCTGAAAGGGTTCGGGAAGGGAGATATATAGAATTCCAAGTCCGCCAAGGCCGATTTTTCATGGTTTTTAGTGTTTTTTAACACATTCCAAAAGTACAAAGGAAAGATCGTAACAGGCCATCAGCGACTTGTGATAGTGACCTAGAGGGTGGACCCGATGGGAGAATAACCCAGATCTAAGGACTTTTGAAGTCCAGAAGAACAGAGATGGGCAGGATTTTGCTGTGTGTAGCATTTTCTGTGTAAAAACAAGAAAGCAGTCATTATAAACATTTAAAGGGAAAACAAAGGCCCGATAGCCCTTCCATCATAGCACAGCCCGCCCAAAAGAGAAACGTTCATGGAGCAGACAACGTAGCTTGCTCGAAACGGAAACATCATGGGCATCGACAACGTAGCTCAGCCAAAAACAAAAAAATCAATTGTGGGGCATCTCTGGCATGACATATCTCCCTACCAACGCAACAACATACCAGAATGTGGTTACTCTTCTGTCAGAAGAGAAAATCTCCGAGCCATGATTGCCCAGTCAAGGAATCAAATAGTTAAAGAGACAGAGGGATAGATTAAGACCTCTCGAGCCTCAAAAGGCTTGAGAGCATTGTAAACAGGCCTATAAATATTTGTAATATTAGAGCAACAAGGGTTCAATTTCTGGAGGCTGTAGCTACTCTGTTCTTTGTAGCTTCTCATCTTCATTCCAATAATACAAGCTTCTTTTGTTATTACATGTTCAATATCCATTTCTCTTCTGCTCTAAGCTTGCACTTGGATAATCTATTCATGATTTCTTCTGTGTCTAATGCTAGATAATTGCCATCTTATCTCTACATTGATAAATTGGATTTGCAATTGAATAGGTTGTTCATGTTTCTTATGTGTCTAATGCTAGATAATTGTCATCTTATCTCTGCGTTGATAAATTAGATTTGCAAGCTTCTTTTACTGCATGTAGCTAGCCATTCATATGTGTTTATATATGCATCTGTCGATACATTCAATATTCTCCATCTATCCATTGAATCTACAAATTATTGAGCATTAGTGGTCTAAAGCCTTGTCAAGCTGAGGGTGTTCATGCATGTCTAGAGTGAAAACCGAGTTGAAATGATTATCTGGCTTGATCCAGACCTTCATCCATTCCAATAGTTCAGAGACAATATTGAAGATTATATGTTACCAGGCATCTCCGAGCTGCAACCTAGGAGAGTTTCCTAGAGTGATAACATAATTGGCGCCGCTGTCGGGGAGAGGACACTGAAGCTCAGCTTCCCTAGGAGATGACACAGATCCAGCTTTGTTGATAGACAAAGTTTGGGCACTTTTTTGGTTGTAACCATCTATCTGGCAACTCTATTGAAGGACGAACCTCTTGGGGACTCCACTTTATAGTTTTGGCTCAGTTTGTGAGGCATACTAGGAGAAATCCTCAAAAGCCGCAAGCTGACCCAATACCTGACCCTGAAAGAATCATCAAAGAAAGAAAGGTATTGCCGAAAGGAGCATCAGGTTTAGGTCAATCTAAACAATCTTCTATATCTCTTCAAGAAAATCCTACAATAGAACAAATACCTATTGAGAGTATAACATCTAATACTAGTAGTGAAGAAAAACTCTCATAGATTTATAAAACTCCTTATTCTTTAGGTTCTCCTTTTGTTGTAAGCCCAAAGGAAACCTCACCTCCTATCCATCATACTCCTTTAGTCCTATCAATCACTCCAAAGCCCTTTGTCATTCAGACTTCTAGTACCCTTATAGACACCACAGCTACGGCAGGCCCACAAGCACCTACCAAAATGGAAAGAATCATAACTGCTAGGTATGGACCTCTAGTATTGCCCAGTCCTTTGAATGCCATGCCTACTAGAGAATATCAAAAGTATATGCCTAAGTTCACTAGGACTGAAGGTGTTACAACTAAAGAACATCTTGAATCATTCTATAGCTATGCTGATAACCTGGACATTAGTGAAGATGATGTCTGGATGAGAGTCTTTGTCCAAAGCCTCGATGGAGAGGCTAGAAAATGGTTTAGAGAACTGACCCCAAGATCTATAGCAGATATTGAGGCTTTAGATGATGCATTCCTAAAGCATTGGGGGGATAAGAAGAATCTACTCTACTACCACACCGAGTTTAGCAACTTAAAGAGGGAAAATGGTGAGTTGTTGTCTGATTTTAATAAGAGGTTTAACTGCATGTACAACAAGATACCCACTAAAGTAAAACGCACCACTACCTCTACTAGACTCATCTATGCCAATGCCTTTGATTCTGACTTCTGTTTACTATTGAGGGAGAGGCGATGTGCTACTTTGGCTGATATGCAGGATGCATCCTTAGAAGTAGAATCAAACATCATGGCTGCATAGAAGCTCAAGGGGAATGTTGATAGAAGGAGATAGAGGGGCGAGTCTTCATCATCCTCAGATCCCAAGATAGATAAAATGACCAAGATGATAGAGTCATTGGCCTCTGAAGTCTCCAAATTAAAGGTTGAGAAACACCATGGGAAAGGAAGAGTTTCTAACACCTTTGCTCCTCCAAATCCAAATCCATATAGAAGAATCGATGAGCAGTTGCAGATTCTGCAAAGAAGTAAAGATGCCCATGAAGACCAAAGGCTAAAGACACCTTTTCAGAACGCAGTCATGGAGGAAGAGCAGTTTGAAGAAGATGATGAGATCCATTGTTTTGAAGACATAGGTAGTGCCCCTTTTTTGACATTAGCTGCCAATGAAAAGTCATTATTCAATGACCAGATCAACCAAGAGTGGGACAGTGAAGCTGTTCTACAAACTGAAGATCAGCACAGATATAATCTGAGGTCAAAGATGAATAATGCCAAGGAAACTCCTGTTCAAAGAGCTATTGTCCCTGTAGTACAACAAGCTAATAAGCAGAAGCGATCAACAGTTGATCCTATCGTCCTCAAAGCTCCAGCCCACGAGGTAAGAGGCCCTGACAAGTCTCCTTCTCCTTTCAGTTTTGAATCAGAAATCTAGAAGCTAAGAATACCTATACCTCTGATTGAACTAGTGAAGAATGAGCCCTTCAAGAAATCTATTCTTGAGGCCCTTGAGCTTAAAGCCATCTAAGCCTCCACCAACTATGTAAATCTGCAAGATGGCAAACCAGTTGTTATTCTCAGCCCAATGATTGAAAATTGTGAAGACAACTCCCCATCATTCTATGTCTCTTTGACTATTCATGATAAAATCCTTCACAACTGCCTTTTGGACACTAAAGCCAGCCATAATCTAATGCCCAAGGCTGTCATGGGTAAATTGGGTCTTGCCATTACCAAGCCTTACCATGACCTGTTTTCTTTTGACTCTAGAAAGGTGAAATGTCTGGGACTAATCAAAGACCTATCCATCACTTTGCCTCAGCTGCCCATGAAGAACATGATGATGGATATTGTGGTAGCAGATGTACCCCCCAAGTTTGGCATGTTGCTTTCCATAGGTTGGATCAAGAGATTAGGTGGAACGTTGCAAAATGATCTGTCCTATGCTATTGTACTAGTGTTTGGAGGTGAAAATAGGAGATTGTACAAAGAGGCTCAGTTGGCTTCTATTATCAACGATGAAAGGAATCCCACTAATCATCCCATCCATGTTGTCGATACTAATTTTGGAGCTTGTTTTCTTTAGATTGAAGAATCTCAGTTCGCCTCCACGCAACTTAAGAAACCAGTTTGCCAAATCACAAAGGAAGAAGGCCCACAGATTTGGGACATGTTTTTTGATGGAGCTTGCTCTAAGGAAGCTGCAGGGGCAGGTGTAGTCCTTGTGTTCTCCACACAGGATTGCATTCATTTATCTTTCATATTAACTTTTCAGGTCAACAAAACTTTCCAAGCAAAGCATCCAAGGCTGAAAGCATACACAGATAAGGTGAAACATAGACTATCTCTACCTAACAATGTCAAACACTGGAAAGTTTTTGAAGAGGATGATCAAATTAATAGGCTTTTACAAGTCTTTGATGAATTGATTGAAATTCATCAGAAGAATATCAAAGAAACCTTTGAATGGGACAATTTTCAGTTTGGTGAATGGGTTCTCAAATGGGAAGGTGTTTTTGATAGCCCAGTAAATGGGCGGTTCTTCAAACTTTCTTTCATTTAAGGTATTAAAGCCTTGGTATTGTAAATATGTTATTTTTTATTTTATTTTATTTATTTTATTTATTTTATTTTATTTTATTTTATTATTTTATTTTTTTATTTTATTTTATTTTATTTTTTTTTTCAGTTTTTATTTTGTTACAAAATAGACTCCATGTCCAATGGAACAGTAGAAGGAAGCTTTGATTTTGGTTTTACAGGAAAGGCATTGTTCTGTAGTTCTTGAAACCTCACAAGGAGACTTTCATCCCCATAAGGAGCCAATGTTAGCCTTTTGGCAAATGGCCCAAAAATGGATCCAAAACACTCCTAAAGTCTTCAAAATTTGCTTAAGATCATCCAAAGATCAAAACAATCACATGCTAAGAGCCTTTGGAAGGGCAGAAAAACACTATCGGGAGGCTAAGACACATGAAAAACAGTGAAAAACCATGTATTGAAGGCATAAACATAGAAATGCACAACAACCGTTAGATCTGGCCGATCAACAGCCAAATCTAAGAGGAAAATAGCAATCGACGCTATACAGAGGAAGACTTAAAGATTGGCGGAGGACACCTCCGATCAGCGATCTCCGATGATCGGATTGACGAATCGCAATTGGTGGGGACATATGCCATGTTATATGAAAGACCTCTGGCTTGGGTGAAATGCGATTGCAACAAGTTGCATCACAATATCGCGTCAGAACATTGCGAAGGGGCGGGGCCTTTACACATTCATATGTGCGATGCGATTAACTAAACCCGACAGTTATATACATGATGTTGCATAATATTTGAGGTATGTGGGAAAGCCATTTTCAATGCATTTTTCGTGTATTTCGTTATTTAACGAAATACAAAGAGAACCTTGGACTTGCGATATGCGAAAAGACCTGGACCCGAAAGGGTTCGGGAAGGGAGATATATAGAATTTCAGGTCCGCTAAGGTCGATTTTTCATGGTTTTTAGTGTTTTTTAACACATTCCAAAAATACAAAGGGAAGATTGTAACAGGCCATCAGTGACTTGCAATAGCGACCCAGAGGGTGGACCCGATGGGAGAATAGACCCGATCTAAGGACTTTGAAGTCTGGAAGAACAGAGATGGGCGAGATTTTGCTATGTGCAGCGTTTTCTGTGTAAAAATAGGAAAACAATGATTATAAACATTTAAAGGGAAACAGAGGCCCGATAGCCCTTCCATCACAACGTAGCTCACCTGAAACAGAAACAATCATGGAGCCGAAAACACAGCTCGCCTGAAATGGAAACATCATGGGCATCGACAACGCAACTCAGCCAAAAACAACAAAATCGATTGTGGGGCATCTCTGGCAGGAGAGATCTCCCTGCCAGCGCAACAACATACCAGAATGTGGTTACTCTTTTGTCAGAAGAAGAAATCTCCAAGCCATGCTTGCCTAGTCAGGGCATCAAATAGTTAAAGAGACAAAGGGATAGATTAACACCTCTCGACCCTCAGAAGGCTTGAGAGCATTGCAAACGAGCCTATAAATATTTGTAAGGTCAGAGTAACAAGGGTTCAACTTTTGGAGACTGCAGATACTCTGTTCCTTGCAGCTTCTCATCTTCATTCCAGTAATACAAGCTTCTTTTGCTGTTAGATGTTCAATATCCATTTCTCTTCTGCTCTAAGCTTGCACTTGGATAGTCTATTCATGATTTCTTCTGTGTCTAATGCTAGATAACTGTCATCTTATCTTTGCATTGATAAATTGGATTTGCAATTGAACAGGTTGTTCATGTTTCTTATGTGTCTAATGCCAAATACTGTCATTTTATCTCTGCGTTGATAAATTAGATTTGCAAGCTTCTTTTACTGCCTGTAACTAGCCATTCATGTGTTTATATATGCATTTGCCGGTACAGTCAGTATTCTCCATTCATCCATTGAATCTACAAACTATTGAGTATTAGTGGTCTAAAGCTTTGTCAAGCTAAGGGTGTTCATGCATCTCTGGAGTGAAAACAGAGTTGAAACGGTTATCTAGCTTGATCCAAACCTTCATCTATTCCAATAGTTCAAAGAAGAATATTGAAAATTAAATGTTACCAAGCATCTACGAGTTGCAACCTATGAAAGTTTCATGGAGTGAAAACACTACCAATTACCCAAAAAAAAAAAAAAAAATTGCATTTCCAAAAACTTGATCAATTGACACCTAATAAAACCAGAATTAAAATAAATATAAAATTATTATATCTATAAACACAATTATGAAAATAATTTCACCACCAAAATTTCATTTAAAATCTCACGAAAATTCAGGGTCTAACTACATACACCCCCACCCATTGTTAATGAAAATTCCTTTTTGGAGTCCACGGACAATTCCAATCATGATTCAAGTTTGGCTGCTGCCAGTTGAACCTCAAAATTCTTGTAATTCCTGAATTGATCAACATCAGGTGTTTTTGAAATTCTGTGGATCTACGCGAACTGTACCCGTAATTGTTCATCCCGATTTAGTTTTTTTTTACTGTGTCGAACACTGAAATTCTCCTCGACTTTTCATGTCACTTTTGACACGAGTCGATCCAGACATCGCTCCTCAATGCCAATCGTCTTATCGACCTCCATGTCAGAATCGATTCAACCTTCGACATGTCGACATATGAATTTAAGGATCTGCCGTGGTTATTTTGGTGATGGCGAAGGCACTAAATAAGCAGAAGAATAAGAATATTGGCGCATTTTGTACCCTAATGCTTATTCTCCACCGTGCAAAGTTTTCATCTTTTACTCTTGGTAAAGAAGAAGTTGACTTCAATCATAACTGGCATGACGATTTGAGTTCTGTGTGTAAGCATGGAAGACTGAAAGAGGCTAAACTTCTTCATTCCCACATCATTAAAGCAGTCTCTAAAAGCCAAGACATATCTCTGGAAAATAAACTAGTCAATCTTTATGCCAAGAGCGGGAGAATATTTGAGGCTCGCAGAGTCTTGGAACGAATGCCCAAAACAGATGCTATTTCCTGGACTACGGTGATTGCTGCTTATGCCAAGCATGGACATGGAGAAGAAGCCTTGACAGTCTTTTCCCAAATGCATCAAACCGGTATCCAGCCTGATCAGTTTACATTTGCCAGTGTTTTGCCCGCATGTAACGATTTTGCAGTACTGAAGGGTATCCATGAGCAGATCATCGTAAGAGGATTTAATTCGGATGTGTTTGTGGGAAATGCCCTGATAGACATGTATGCAAAGTGTGGAAATATAGAGGATGCATGCGAACTGTTTGATAAAATGCCTCAACGAGATGTGGTTTCGTGGAATACAATGATGGCGAGATATGCAAAGCATGGACATGTTGCTGTTGCATCGGAACTGTTTGAGAAAATGCCTGAACGAGATGTGGTTTCATGGAATGTGATGATTGCCGCCTATGCTGAAAACGGTTACATCGCCGAAGCCTGGGATCTCTTCAAGATAATGCCCGAACGAGATGTGGTGTCATGGAATGCAATGATCGCAGGATATGCAGAGAATAGGTTGTTTGATAAAGCCCTAGAACTCTTTGAACAAATACCCGAACAAAATTTAGTTTCATGGAATGCAATAATTGGAGGTTATGCACGAAATGGTTATTATAAGGAAGCCCTAAAATTTTATCAGCGAATGCAAGTGGCAGGTGTAATGCCAAACACACAAACCTTTGCCATTCTTCTTCCAGCGTGTGCTAACCTGACAGCTTTGGAACACGGCAAGGAAATCCACGCAGCTATAATTAAATTGGCATTTCAATCAAATGTTGTTGTGGGTAGTGCTCTGGTAGATATGTATGGTAAGTGTGGAAGCATGGAGAATGCACGAAATGTGTTTGATAAAATTAGTCAACGAGATGTGATCTCATGGAACTCCATGATTGCAGGGTATGCTCGTAATGGACATGTGGAGGAGGCCCTAAAATGCTTCCACAAAATGCCCAAACAAGACATAATGTCGTGGAATTCGATGATTGGAGGATATGCACAGAATGGACATGTTAACGAGGCCCTGAAGTTATTTCACAAAATGCCCAAAAGAAATGTGGTTTCATGGAATTCAATCATTACAGGATATTCTCAGAATGGGCATGCCGAACAAGCCCTGGAGATTTTTCAACAAATGCAATCTGTAGGTTTGAAACCGGATTTGCAAACATTTGCTTCTATTATCCCAGCATGTGCAAACTTAGCAACCCTGATACAGGGCAAGGAGATCCATGAAGAAATAATTAGAGACGGATTTGCAGTTGATGTTTTTGTTGGCAGTGCCCTCATTGACATGTATGCGAAGTGTGGGATTATAGAGGATGCACGGTGCGTGTTTGATAGAATGCCTCAGCAAAATGTGGTTTCATGGAATGCAATGATTGCAGGATATGCCATGCATGGTTTTGGCAAGGAGGCTCTCTCGATTTTTGAAGGAATGTTACAGTCTTGCTTACATCCAGACCGTGTCACCTTTATTGGCATTCTGTCTGCTTGCTGCCATGCAGGCCTGGTAGACGAGGGATGGGAATACTTCAATTGCATGATTCAACATTATCATATCACACCTACAATGGAGCACTATGTTTGCATGGTTGATCTTCTAGGTCGTGCTGGGCAACTGGCTGAGGCACAAAACCTTATAGATAGGATGCACATAAAAGCTGAGGCTACTGTGTGGATGTGCTTGCTTGGTGCCTGTAGAATCCATTCCAATGTTGTACTAGGAGAACGGGCAGCAGAACACCTTTTGGAGTTGAACCCCAAAAATGCTGCACCTTATGTTTTGCTGTCAAACATCTACGCAGTGGCTGGCAGGTGGGATGACATCCAGAGGTTGCGGAGAACAATGAGAGACATGGGAGTGAAGAAGGAACCTGGATGCAGTTGGATTGAGGTGAATAGGCAGATGCATGCTTTCCGTGGAGGAGATGGGTCACACCAAGAAATGCAAAGAATTTAGCAAGTCAGAAGCATTGACTGGGTAGACGTGAGCAGCGGGTAGGTCCAAAAAGAGCAGAAAATACTGCAACAATCAGGTATGAATTGCATTTGGGCTTATTAGCATACTTCTTTGGGAGAGTTAACTTGGGCATCAAGGGCTTTTTGATGGTGTGGTGAGTGAAATTATGCCTTCAAAAGTTCATTTCCACTGTTATTGCAGGAGAAATTGGTGAGAGATGCATAACAGTTCCACCATTTGAATTCTGAAACATAGACCGTGCTTTTATGCATATTATTCGTGATGCTATGTGGAGCTTGCGTAGTAGCAAGATCATATTTCTTTCTTATCCTAGCATTCATTGATGGGAGTCTACATATGGTTCTTTGCTTGTCATAAAGTGTGGCGTCTAGAAATTTGAGTTATCATGTTGGCCTAAATAAGAAGAACAGCAGTATCAAATATTATTCATTGTAAGGATGATGCACGTTCCTCTGGGTTCACCCTCAGCTCAAGGCACACACAGGCAAACTAGTTGAATTGTACCATGAATGTTCTTGCAAAAGAGAATGATTTAGGGCATGTTGGAGGTCATGGGGACCATGCCATCGCTACACACAACTAATGCAGACCTTCTAAGCAACAAAGAAAACATAGGTACCTAATAATTTGGAATATTATGGTCAAGTTCTAAGTCAGTATTTCAAAATTGAACATAAAAATTAAAAATCATTTGATTTTCAAAAACAAACAAATTGATAGTTCATACAATTGTCATAAGACTAACATATTTGACATCTTTTTAATATATTGTTAGAAATGCTTTAAATTTTAGGCAATGAGTTACCACTTACAGTTTTTCCCTTTATATCTCTCCTAATATGTTTGAGTGGATTACAGACGATGCTTCGACTCTATTGGCATATGATCTAAATTCTTGAAGAATTTTATGGCTTGGAGTTTGTGGTATGTTTTTGTATCCTTGATTGATTGCCTCTTTAGATTGAATAAGTTTCAAAGTGAAAAGGGGTCATAATTCATGCATGCCTATGCATGTTATCATGCTAACCAATTTTGTAAATTTGTGGATTGGCAGGGATCCAATAAAATACGATAGAGAGAAAGAGCAAGGGAAGTACAATACAAGATATATGAGAAAACATTCACTTTATTGAAAACACCAAACAAAATTGTACATTCTTTTTCCTATTGAATAATATGCAAATATTGAATTTGCATATGAATAACATGCCTTGCCCAACAAGTCAGCAGAAATTACCACAATAAACAGGTAGGAATTGCATTTGAACCTGTTATCACAGTTATTAGAAGAACTAACTTAGTTATCAAGAATCCTTGATTTTGTGAATGTTATTCTGCCTTAAAGCTTACTTTTATTGTCTTTGAGGAGAAATTATTGAGAGAGATTGAACTTGAAATATTGAGAGCGCTCTTATAGGGATAAATGAGGATGCTAAGTGGAACGTGCATAGGAGCAAGATGACATCTCTTTCTTATTTTCATGTGGCAGGAGATTAGATATGATTGTTTGTTTATTATAAAGTGTAGCGTCTAGAAATCTTGGTTATTGTGGTAGCCTAGTTTGGGAGTGAAAATTGTTATTTCATTGTAAGTTTACTGTATATATGATCAGGGTATGCCACTCCTCAAGAGATGCAAAGCTGAACTTATGAGATTTTGTCATTTGCCTTCTTATGAAATGATGATTTAGAACATCCTACGTGTCATTACTACCATGTCCTTGATACATAACCAATCAATGAAAGCGTTTTAAGTTATTAGGATATTGTGAAAACCTAAAGAGTTGCAAAATTATGTTCAACCTCGAGTCTCAACATAAACATTATGCAGTTGAAAATAGAACTATAATTCCACACAACCTTGATAAGATGTTATATATGTTGAGATTTTCTGTTTTATGTAAAATAGGCAAAAATCTCAGTAGGTGACAACAATAGGAATTTGTTGCTAGATTAGCTCTAGGTTTTTGGGAGGGAGTTAATGCATCCTAAATTTGATGTGAGAGGATTTATGAGGCAGTTAGATTCTCTTAGCTATAAAACAGGTATCCATACGGATTGTTTTTTGGTGTGAGAGTTTGTGAGGATTTGATTAATTATGTAATCTCCTGTTTGATTAATAAAGATTGTCGATGCCTATGTTTGGTGGACGTAGCCCAGATTGGTTGGGTGAACCACGTTAATTGCTGTGTCTTCTGTGCTTGATTTATTTGCTGTGTATATTGTTTTTCCTTGCTGCGCATTGTTAAATTAACAAGTGGTACCAGAGTTGCGCAGCGGAGGAGTGGCGGGCCCAAGAACTGCGCGTTGAACTGTTAAAACTGCGTGTAATGGCTGAAGCCTGCGTGTAATGGGTGCGTACTGCTGCGTGGTGGAACATATATAACTTGCGGCATGGAGGATTGCTACGTGGTTGGTGGAACGTATATAATACCTGCGTGCTGGTGTAGTGCGTTAAATTGATTGCCAAGTTAAATTTGAAATTGCTGCGTTGTTAATTGTTGGAGCGGTCCAACCTGTGTGGAGAGTTTTTTTTCCTGCGTATAATTGCTGCCTGGTGCGTTGAAACAGATCGTATTGCTGGTGCGTGTTTAATGAATGGTGCGTATTGCTGCGGAAGGGATCCGGTAGTACAGAGACAACTTATCCAATTGAACAGACTTGAAGCATATGGGTAATGCATTTATTATGTGGCTACGACTTTTTTTTGGATACGTTGTTTTATTTATAAATGTAAGATTGCTGTGAAATGAAGTATTTCACAAAGTTCCATTGAATTTTATATGGTTGATATCATTTTGATGGTGAGCAAATCGTTTTTTTATTCCAACGTAAGTTGGTTTTTCACATAGGCTCCATCTAAGTTAACAAGAAAAAGACAAATTCAACGCTCATTTGAAAGTTGAAGATGTTTTTTAAATCAGTTGGAATATGGACGTGATATTTGTGCTAATGGACCCCATTTGTGAGAATTTGAAAATGTCTTATTAAGGAAACCACAAACGATAAATAAGACCAATCTATAATGCACAACAGAGTGAATCGTGAGTGAATAATTGACTCAAGTCCAATGCACCGATTGGGAATTTAATACTCAGTTTTATGTATTGTAATTCACAGCAAAAAGTTTTTTTTTTTGAAAGCAAAGGCTATAAGGCATAGGTAGTTTTTTAATTGCTGGTATTTAACAGTTAGTTTTGGAGATTATTGTGTTTTTTGCTGATACAAGATGGCGAAAACTCAAAGTGCTCGGTTTGAAATTGAGAAGTTTAATGGCAAAAATAATTTCGAGATCTGGAAGGTGAAAATGTATGATTTGCTTGTCCAACATGGTGTGGCAAAGGCATTGTTGGGCAAATCCAAACAGCCTTACAACATCACAGAT
>APFE030119900.1:3837-55782 GCA_000404065.3 Pinus taeda | reverse complement strand
TCCTTTAAAAACTCCTTACAAGGATTCATATCAAACTTAAAATTTTTAAACCATTCTTCCCGTCCTCTTGGGATCTCTGTTACAGTAGCTATTACTTCTGGAGAAACCTATACTTCTAGCATAGCTATCTTGGAATTTAAACCAGTGAAGTTTAGCGCAAATTCCTTAGTTACCTGTGCATGTCCTCCTTGTAGTTTTTTGCAAAAGTTCCAGCACCCGGCATCTTTGAACGTTTTCTTCACACCTTCATCCCTCAACGCTATGTCCAGGCCTTCAGGTTCAGTCCTCTGACATTTACCGGATCTGTGCTCTTTTCTCTCCATTTTTCCCTTCGAGATCTTCACACACAAAGTCTAACAGCTCCGGTCGAAATGGTGATTCAACTCCTTTTTTAATTCAGCCTCGCTTGTAATCAGGCTCGCTTGAAATCAGCCTCACTTGAAATTCAAATTGAAACACTTCAATACATAATCAAACGGACTTGTCACTCATGCAGCACTTAATGTTGTTGGGTAGCTAATTAGAGTTTTGGCATTGCTTTGTCATGTTTTTTTGGTGTTCTAATTTTAATGTTATTGGGTAGCTAATTAGAGTTTTGTCATTGCTTTGTCATCTATTTTTTGTGTTTTAATTTTATTGTTATTGGGTTGCTAATTATATGTTCATTTATGTTAACTTTTTCATTATGTGTAATTCACATTGCTTCCCTATTTACTTAGAACATGGGTCTATTAGCTTCTTAAGATGAGGTAGAATACCCTCAATTGAAGGTTCTTGTACTTTCTCTCTTCAAGTAGTAGTTTCTTTTTTAGATACATACATATTTTTCATTTTTATTTTGTTGGGTGCATGAGATTGAAGCTAATTAGAGTGTTGACGTTGCTTTGTCATGTATTTTTGGTGTTTTAATTTTAATGTTAGTGTTTTAATTTTAAGAAGGCAATGTATAGATATTAAATTTACTAGAATAAAATTGGGTCTATCATTTTTCATTTTATTTCTTTTCCTTCTTTAACTATAGTTTTTAAAGAAGCATATAATATGGCATATAAATAAACATGTATTATATCTTTAATAAACAAATTTTATAACAAGGCATGAATAAGTGTTAAATTTCCAAGAATGAAAATAAAAATAAATTAATAAATACTTTCAAACTAGGCATGAATAAGTGTTAAATTTCCAAGGATGAAATATAATGACATTAAGAAATACTTTCAAATTTGGATGATTTGAAGCTAAGTTGAAATAGAAATATTTGTATCTCTGGAATGAACATAAAAATAAATTAGTAAATACTTTCAACCTTCAGTTGAGTTGAAGTTAAGCTGGATGAATTAGATATTTGTAGTTGAGCTGAATTAGAGATCTCTAGTTGTCTTCTTCTTGCAATTCTCCAACCATCCAACCAAGTAGAAACAAGCTTTCTTGCTACCTAGCCTTCCGACAGATTTGTCTAAACAATAATCTTTTGCACAACCTAACAATACATGTATAAATATATTAAATTCATTTTATTGAATTTGTTTTTTACAGGGATCAAAAAAGCCATTAAACATGGTTGAAAAATGGACATTATGCATATAAATTTCTTGTTATCCCAATCCTGGGCAAGCAGTGATTACTTATGTGCTATGCAATATTGTGACAAACAAATACCTCCAAAGGAAAAGGAATGTACCTAGAAGAACAACAAAAAATGAGGCATATTATATTGCATTGATAGAAGGCTTAGGAAAAGCTACGAAGTATGGATGCAATGGAATTGTGGTCTTCACCAATTCTAAACTTGTGCGCAACCAGATGAAAGGTGTGTACCAAGCTAAAAAGGAGAGGTTAAAACAACTGCATGAAGAAGAAAAAAATATTGTCAGTCAATTTCAGTCATTTAGCATAAGACATTGTGAAAATGTTAATAGGATGTCTAATGATCTATTGTATGGGACAATGCCAATTCAAGATTTGTGTGTGAAAGATGAATTACTATTAAGAATTTCTCCATCAATATTTATTGATGGACATTGTAAGATATATTTGATATGTGTGTTTTTTAGTTATCAATGTGTCATTTTTAATGATCATGTGTTTTTTTCAATGCTATACCAAGTGTGCCCCCACTATGTAAGTACAACTTGATGAACTTGACATGTTTTAGAAAATTTTATATTTAATTTTCAAAATGTGCATGCTTCAACACTTGTTTTTTTAGTCTTTCAATATTTTTAAATTTGAGTTTTAAGATCTTAAAATGCATGATGTAATTTCGAGGGTTAAATCAATTAAATGCATGAGGTAACTTCAAGGGTTATCTCAATTTTCTGAGTTTTTAATCTTTTTAAATAGAAATTTCAATATTTTTAAATGCATGTTGTAACATGAAAAGTTACAACAATTTTTTGAATTCATGATATTTTTAAATAGAATTTAAAAAAAAATTGTAAATCCATAAGGTAACTGTTTAAATAATCATCCATGTTTATAGATATATATATTAGTATTATATATATAATAATATATATATATAATATATATATATAGTATATTATCAATGGGATGCACATTTGCCACATGATTCTTTCAAGGCACAAACATCAATAGGATCTCATATCATTTACTAGAGAGGAGTCGAGGTGTGGATCAAAGAAGAATAATCAAATGAATCGGGGGAGGTCCATCGTGTGTGTGTGTGTGTGTGTGTTGTGGTGTTGTGGTGTGCATTTACTTAAATGATGAATAAGTATAATCATAGGTATGTACATATAAATATTGAATATTAATTTTATATTTTTTTAGATGATTTGTTCACAATGTTGTAGTGTGACAGTGGTCAACATTAACAGAGTGTTCATCAATCTCAAGGTGGTAAACATTCTCCGAGTGGTCATCAATCTGAGGGTGGTCATGAATCTTAGGGTGGTCAACATTCTCTGGGTGGTCAACATCATTTTGGTAAATTATACATGTCTATATTACTTACATGTATGAATAAATTTGTTCATATGTTTTTCTATTTATGAAATTTTATATATATTGATCCAAATGGTGAAAATGTTGGTCCAAGAGACGTAAGAAAATATGGATGGTTCAAGAAGAAGGCCAGACACCAACTACTTTTTATCCATTTGATATTTCGAATGAGCTTCCTTAGGAGACAAACCTCTTACAATGCACATTACAAAAGTGTAAACTCATTATTCTAAATTGAGGAAAGATCTTGGGAGTTTGGAGCTCCCAAGAGAGAGTAGAGAAAGCTTAGAAATAATTACACACTCTCTAAGCTCATTTCTTGAAGTTTACAGGAATCTTGGGCTAACCATAGATTCATTTATAAATATGATGAGGCATAGAAAGGAAGCAGTGATGGGTCCAGATAAATGGGTCGAGGTTAATAAAATGGTTACAAAAGAAGATGCAAAATCTATGTTTAATTTCAAAGAAGGGCTAAAAAGAAAAATGTTGAAGGTGTGATATTTCAAGCACCCTACTATAGCTTGCCATCTGTATGATAGGTTTCTTGCATTGTATGGAAAGTTTCCATGGAATGATGAGGTTCCAGTTTATTTTACAAATTATTTTATGTAGAATTGTTTTTGGGTATGAAACCTTATTACAATTACCTTCCTTCCTAATATTACGGCACTGGGAAAGGTCAATTATATAATCGTAAGGGCGCATTACATGATGTTGAATAGCCTCACCCTCAGCCACCTTTAGTACGCCAACCTCCTCTTCTAGTAACATTATGGTCAGAGATGGATGCCACTTCTCAAATTAGTCAAGAAGAAAGGGATGCCATTATGGTTAACATACAAAGTGCATTGACCAGAATTCATATCGATCTAAATCGGAAAAGACCATGAGCTAATGCACGTGCAAGTTTTGTATATAAAACAGATGAGGAGATAGGTAATATGAATACTAAAGAACTTAAAGCATATGCAAATACTTTTTGTAATGGTTGGAAAGACCTAATTGTTCATGAAGAAGAGGGTGTGAGATCGATATGTGTCAATGTTCAAGGTTGATATTTTAATGTAATTTGTAATGTATGTGTTAATGTTTATTCACATACATTTTGTTTTTTTTTAGATATAATATGACAAAAATGTATCATATGTTCACCATTTGCAATTAACTCGTTCGTTGAATGAAAATTCTGATAATGTCACTATCCCATGTTCAGGTTCCAATGAAGATATTTTGAGAGATGTTAGTTTTTTTGAAGATTTCATGTTGATATAGTTATTATTCTACTTTTATTATATCGATTATTGTGACTTGGCATATTTTAAATAAATAATTAAATTTATATATATTTAAATGTAATTGATTTTGGTTCTGACCGATCTTTTGGACATAGCGCCACCCACTTCCTTCCTATTAGGAGAAGTGCCATAAGTATTGAATTTTTCACTTATGTTTTGTTATAAATTGAAGTGCGAGTTTCATTAAAAAATGATTTATAGCTTTATCTTATAATTTTAAAATTTTGGAATTTTTAGGTTTGGGAAGATTTCAATTGTTAAGGGACTTTAGCAATGGAATTGACAATGGGGATAGAATCAACTAAACAATTTGAAAAAATCGTGTAACAATTTTTTTACTATTGTGAGTTTATGCATTTTCATACATGCAATTTAAAATTTCTAATATATACATGTACATGTATTGTACAGGGAATCCAGGAGGGCACAATGTAAGATGAACACCAAAAGGGCAAAATGGAGAGCGAACACCATGAGGTATTGCATGGAATTTGAAATTTCTTATAATTTTGTTTTGACGATCTTACATTCTCATTTAATTTTAAAGTACAAAATCTTATGTATATATGCAATTACACATGTTGTGTAGGGCACCCATGATTCAGAGGAGAGCACCAGGAGGTTGATAAATCGTATATTAGAGTGAGATTGTCTAAATTGATGAAACTTTTTATTGGACAGTTTTTAATGTTATATTTACTTTTCTCATGATATAAATTCTAGAGATATTTAAAGTAAAACTATTTATTATGAATTGATGAAACTTATTATTTGACAACATTTTATTATATATTTTAAAATTTTGGACATATTTTAAATGTTGAAATCTTTATTATGATTCAAAACATGCTAATTTTGGAGTTTATGTACATTTTTCATGGTACAATTGATGTATGGTTTGATGCTTAAAACTTGGTTTTACATATTTAAGTTCATGAATATGTAGTGCAATGAAAGTAAATTTGCATTAAGTACATGCTAATTTTTGAGTTTATGTACATTTTGCATGGTACAATTGATGTATGGTTTGATGCTTAAAACTTGGTTTCACATATATAAGTTCATGAATATGTAGTGCAATGAAAGTAAATTCGCATTTAATACATGTTAATTTTAGAATTTATGTACATTTTGCATGGTACAAGTGATGTATGGTTTGATGCTTAAAACTTGGTTTTACATATTTAAGTTCATAAATATGTAGTGCAATGAAAGTAAATTTTCATTTTGTTGGTAAATTTTGCATCCAATCATTCCTATAATGTTAGTAGATGATTCTTAGGTTTTGTTTAAATTTGTTTTGTCTTGACTTATTAAAATGAATCTATTAAAATTGCAAATTACAAAATGTGGTATGCATTTTGCATTTGAATGAAACAAGTATATTTTGATGTAGATGTCTAAAACAATGATAACTTAAAATTGCATTATAAAATATGGTATATGTACATTTTGCATTCATGTATATAAAGGTTACTATGGATGTCAGTTGATAGTTAACTTTTAATATAAAGTTATTTGAATGCACTTTTACATAAGTTAGATAAAAATTACATTATAAAACATGGCCCACAATTTGCATGATGCATGCATGGCTTGATTCTTTTAAAAGTTTTTCATATTTGCATTTAGTTGGTAC
The DNA here is from genome assembly GCA_000404065.3 of Pinus taeda. NCBI lineage: Eukaryota > Viridiplantae > Streptophyta > Pinopsida > Pinales > Pinaceae > Pinus > Pinus taeda. The sequence continues at coordinate 49,878 of APFE030119900.1, read as the reverse complement.
ATTTTGCATCCAATCATTCCTATAATGTTAATAAATGATTCTTAGGTTTTGTTTAAAGTTGTTTTGTCTTCAGGACTTATTTCAAATGAATCTATTAAAACTACAAATTACAAAATATGGTCTGGATTTTTCATTTGAATGAATCAAGTATAATTCGATGTAAATGTCTAAAACAATGATAACTTAAAATTCCATTATAAAATATGGTACATGTAAATTTCGCATTCATGTACAGAAAGGCTACTATGGATGTCGGTTGATAGTTAACTTTTAATATAAAGTTATTTGAATGCACATTTACATAAGTTAGATAAAATTGCATTATAAAACATGGCCCACAATTTGCACAATGCATGCATGGCTTGATGCTTTTAAATGTTTTACATATTTTCATTTAGTTGGTACATTTTTCATTCAATCATTCCTATAATGTTAGTAGATGATTCTTAGGTTTTGTTTAAAGTTGTTTTGTTCAAGACTTATTTCAAATGAATCTATTGAAATTTCAAATTACAAAATGTGGTATGCATTTTGCATTTGAATGAATCAAGTATAATTCGATGTAGATGTCAAATAATGATAACAATTTTCATGATGCATGTGCATGGTTTGATTCTTTTAAAGGTTTTACATATAATGTAAGTTCATGAATATGTAGAAATGAAAATAAATTTGCATTTAGTTGTACATTTTGCAATTAATCTTCATATAATTTAAGTAATGATCTAGTAATGATCAACCAACCACAATCACAAATTAACAGATAAGTAACAGCGCTCGACTACCCAACTACAATAACACATTAATAGAGTAGTAACAATGCAGTATACATCACAAATTAATAGAGCAGTAAATACCCAATACAGGTCTACATAACAAGAAATATACATATAACTTTCTAGCTCAATACAAGACCCAATGAATATCGCTTTCACATCATCATATTCTGAAGAATGTACAACTTAAGAGTGCACAAAAAGAAATGTTGACAATGTACTTGACTCTAAGTTCTCAAAAATGAATCCAAGTATCTAAGGAATTGTTGGGTTGTTCAATTAAAAAAATTATAATGGAATGCCATCTTCAATGATCTGTTCATGGTCAACTTTTGACATTCTCTATTTTTTAACTTTCAATTATTTTTTTATTGAACTTCTATCAACTTTATGCACATTGCACACACCAAGTGACTATATTGACAACTTATGACATCGGGTTGATAGCCTTGAAAGTAAATATTACTCTCATTTTGGTGAGTTTCTTGGAAAACATAACCTTTCAATATAATAGACCCTATTTCATATATAAAACCATTATCATCATAGTCTTCCAATAACTTCATCTTTCATTCAGTGCACCGCATCAAATAATACTTGAAATTTTCTATGTTGTTAGTGGGTGCAACTACAACAAAAACATCTCCTGCACAATAAAACAAGTGTAAATTCATATCATAATTTACATGAAATTAACTTTATCAATATGGACTTGATTTTATTATGTATTTCTAGAGCTATATATTGTAACTATTATCTAGATACTTATACACATTGAATTTTAAAAACAGTTATATTTATTATTTTATAATATATATTATTATATATATATTTATATCTTATATATTTGAAATGTTCCTTCTCTAACAAGTTAGAAACATCGATTCACCTTCAGAAGATACTATAGTTCTCTTTGATTCCATCTTCGGAGCTGCAACTGAATTTCCCTTTGTATTTTAGTTTTGTATGTTGCCAGGTTTTTATACTATTGTTTTCACAAACATCCATTAGATCGTGTGTCCTCTATGCAAAAAGGACCAAAACAAGAATGTTTTTTCTTATCAAATGAAAATGCATTTCGATAATCCTTTGTTTTAATTGAATGCAATTTTTGAGTCCCTTTATTGTTTCAGCTTCATATGTAATCGATCTATCTACATCTTCGACTCCAATATGCCAAAAAAACCAATAGTAAATTCAAACAACAATTTAAATTTTTAATTTAAAATACAATTTATATATGTTGGGTATAACCATTGTCACATTGTTTAAACTATATAATTTATAATGTTAAATTAAAAAAAAAAAAAATGATAAAAATTATCATGATATTAAACTATATACAATGTGTTGACATATGTAATTACCTTCGTACCTCCCTTGATGGGTAGTCTAATAGCTTAGTGCAGCATCAACCATAAACATTTGTTTAGCTAAAACAAGTTTCTATCTTGAGTGGTCTATTTGATATCTTCGAAGTGATCGTTTTATACATGCCCCTGCACCATCATGTTATCATTTCCCATGACCAGTCTCAAAGAAATTCCAACAATGTTTAATGTGGAATTTCTTATGAAGGCAACACAACCAAAAGAATGATCATGAAGATTTGAATTGACCTATGCATCCATCTGACCATATCCAATTTTCATTGAATTTTATTCCACGACCTTTCAATGAGTCATAAATCTTATCAAAATAATGTTGTACAAAATGCATATCATGTGTACAATCGTTGTTGATATAATAGTGATATTATTTAATAACATGTCCATTCTCACTAGTGCTTTCCATATCATCAACATTTTGTTCAACATGTCTATATAGATCATGGACAAGCATAGAGACTTGGTCAGAATGATAACATGCACTCTGAATTTCATTTTTTGCAACATATATGTAATTCTCTACAAAATCAACTATTAACAAAATGGTCCTTGGTGGAAACATTTCATGGGATTTGTTGAATCGCAAGTCATTCTATCGACCTTTATGCGAATTCTTGGTGTACTTATAAATTTTTGTTTCAAATTTCTTCAAAAAATCTATCACAGGAATTTATTATTTTTGTAATTCAATCATTTTAGCACAATTTGTACTATTACTTGAACTAATCAATGTATGGATATATTCATATGTTTTCCATTTCACTTTTAGGTTAGACAATGATTGATCATTTATATCAATAAAATATATGTTGTGAAATAAAGTCAAATTTCCACAGTGATCACATTTTTTATCACCAACACATTTATTTTGGTAAAATAATTCATGACTTTCCATTTCACGTAGAATTTCGGATATGAAACCATGGATAGTGGAAGGAGGAGGTGAATTTTTCCAAAATTTTTTACCAAAATTAAGGAAGGTTTCATAATGTATTTGAATTTTCCACATGATAACAACAACAAAAAGTGTCAAGTTTAACATACCATGGTTTTTGTTGCACAAAAGTATTGATTGAGACACTAATTCCATGATTCGCTTCTATGAACTTATTGAACAACTTTATCTAAGTGATGTTTAGGATATGTTTTACATGTTCTTCATATTGATTTCATGTTATTCTTTACTGCATCACATCCCTTGCTTTTAGTGAAACATTTGAATTTTTCATCCAATATTCATATGTTATTTTTTAACATCTTCTCCAAGTCTATCTTTGTATGGTTGTCTACAAATAATTGTCCAACAAGCGAGCTCTTCATTTACATCTATTTGTAATCGAAATCTCCTATGTTTCTGCAATGTTTTTCGTGAGGTCCCTAGTATTTTTTCCATAGATTTTACCAAACAGTTTTCTTTGGTACTTGATGAAACCACTGCCATTTGTATTTCTCTATGTGCATTTATATTACTTGTCTTTATAGATCTTCCAATTGATTTTAAAGCACTATTTATATTTTGAATCACATTTTCCTTCTCCATTTTATCTTTCGTTGATTTTCGAATACCAATAGAGTTGTATCATCTTTTAATTTCTTTGATGTTAAGAGACCTCTCAAAATTTGATTTTTAAATGTCACACTTTCATCTTGGAAGAACTTCTCAATAATGACCTTAACACGATATCGTACAATATGGTCAGCTTTTTTATCTCCATATATGTCAATGTCACATTTCTAACATCTCATCTCGATATTGATTTCATCTGTACATATGAATTAAATGTATGAGATAATATTCATTATTGTTTGATAGACCAATTTGGTCTTCAGTGGATGTTAACCCATCATCATCATCATCAAACTTAAAAAAAAGGTTTGAATGAAATTTAAATTAATAAATATGTATTAAATTCAATAATATATTATATATATACTTGATGGTTATTCAACTTCTTCATTTGAATCTCTTTCAACATTTTCAACATCATCAATCATTGATTCATTATCTTTTTCACTTTGTCTTTCAACATTTTCAATCTCATCATCAATGTTATGAGGAATATCTCTTTATGTTTACATTGCAAAATACTTTTCAAATTAGTTCATCAAATAAAAATTGAATTTCACAATACACTAGTTAAATTTTAAATATCATTTATAATATTCACATTTACATACTTGCTTCAACTTCTAGTTGAGATTGATTTTCCCTTTCAATATTTGCATGTTCTTATTTCTTTCTTTTGTAATAGTTTCGCTCGTATTCTCTACCCTAATGTCTCTTGTTCGATTCATGTTTTCTTTTGCATTTTCTTTTATTTCCCATATAATTAATCTAGGTAAATTTTTTTAAATCAATCCAAAAAAGTCTAATTTCAAAATCCTAAAAATAATAAATCACTTTCAAAAATTTAGCAAAAAGCTCACTTAAAATTCAGACAAAAAAGTTATTTAAAAAAAAAATCACTTCAAAATTCAACCAAAAAAGTTTACTTTCAAGAAAACTCACTTTAAAAATTGAGCACAAAAAAGTCACTTTAAAAATTCAGCTTAAAAGACTTACTTTAAAAATTAAGCCCAAACAACTTACTTTAAAAATTAAGCTAAAAATCTCAATTTAAAAATTTAGCCCAAAAGAATTACTTTAAAATTTAAGCTAAAAAATCTGACTTAAAAAATTCAGCCCAAAGAACTTACTTTAAAAATTAAGCTAAAAAATCTCCCTTAAAAGATTTAGCTTAAAAATCTTACTTTAAAAATTAAAGCCAAAAAATTTCCTCCAAAAAGTTCAGCCCAAAAAACTTCCTCCAAAAAGTTCAGCCCAAAAAAAGATTTACCTTAAAACTTTACTCGAAATGACGAAAGTGTGTGAAAATGAAGTTTCAACTCCACGTATTTATATTGTTTCATGCGAAACATTTTTTCAAAGGGTCGCATCGTTTTATTTTTGCGTCCAACGGAAAATATCAACACATTTTCGGTCGAACTTTCAAAAATAATTCGGTCGAACTTTTAAAATAATTCGGCCAAAATTTTAAAATAATTCGGCCGAATTATTTTTCCATTTATTTTAATGGGCATCAAATACAAACACAAGTTTGGCCGATTGTAATTTTAATTCAGCTAAACTATTTTAACTTGTAACTCTACAACAGCTCAACTCTAGTCACATTTTTCCAATTTCAGAATGCTTAAGCTCCATAAAATATGAAGAATTTGTTGTCGGAAAAAAAACCAGAATTTGCAGAATTGAATATACTTTCAGCAGATATAAATTTTATGGAATTTCATAGAAATTTTCTAATTTTAATTTATTTTTTAAAAAATTGTGTGCAAAAATTTTCTGAAGGTCATTATGATTCAGTGAAATCAAAAATCTATATCTTCCAAATACACTATAAAAAACTATTAAAAATTTATGGTTCATTACATTGGTTCGTCTTCTGTAATGGGTAGTTTTTAATGTTTTTACTTTATAACTAATATGTTGAGAAATTGGATGCTTAGCTAAACATCTTCAAAATCTATAGTTTTTTCATATTGGTTCAATTCAAAAAATTCTAGTAATTATGATGTGCATCAGTTCGTTTCGTAAATACAACGATATTGAAGTAGAGTTTGTCCAGATTGCTACAACACATTTTGTTTTTCAAAAAAGCCAAGTTAACAAAGAATACACTAGTGCTAAAAAACATGGCATGTTATGAATCCCTTGATTTTTAAAGAACACACAGTCAAACAATTGCTAAGTTTACATATCAAATGTGAATAAAAAAATTCTAAAAAATAAGTAATAGAAAGCTAATAAAATTTCAAACAAGTTTCCTTTTAATGTAAAATGAAACTATAAAGAGAAAAAATTGTTTTGGCTCGCCAAAAATTGAAGAACTTCTAAAAATTATATCTTTTTCTTAAAAAAGGGTAAAACATGTAACCCAACTTCACATTTTTCACCCCACAATGTTATGGTCTATGACAATAATGATAGAATCTCAGGTGTACATTATCAGTAGTACTATTTCATAGTGGTACCTATATAATATTGACTCGTCTCTACCTCTAATTATCAAGAACTCTATCGGGATGAAGAAACAAAGGAATCTAAGCTTGATGAGATTGCATATCGACTTCATTAAGGAGGAAAGAATCAAGGAGTGGAAATTTCCTACAACCCTCTGCAGTTTCTTGATAAATCAATAGATAAGTAATTCATATCTTTATCCCTTGATTTTTTCCTTGGTGAGCCTCTTGTCTTTATATTTTTTGTTTGGTTATAATTGTTATGGCTATGAATGCGCAACAAAAAGGAGTTGTTTCTTCATGATATTTTCCCTGGAGATCACCATATAGACAAGTGTGTGCTCAAATAATACAATAAGATCCTGAAGTAGTCCTTCTATCATACGATCTCTAATTAGAGCATGTAGAAAGGAGATGAAGTTTTGTACTTTTCAAAGATAAATATGACAATTATTTGATGCATTTAGCTTGGGGGATTTTTTACCACTTAATCTCCAAGCTCCTACAAATAAAAAACCAACATAAAAACACCAACAAACCTTCCTGCAGGATCATATCAGTATGATAATAATCTATGGAACAACACCATATCCACATAAACAACATGTATGCATGATCAAAACTAACAACATAAAAGGAATGAAATCTCTATTGCATTAATCAAAAGGAGATACAAATAGTATACCCCAAATTGCATGAGAAGCCTCTCCTTCAACTTACAGCTTGGTCTCCTTCTCCCAATGCAACAGAGCTTCCACACTATAGTGTAGACCCTAGATCTAGTTCTTTCTCTTGATAGGGTGAGATTATATAGTTCATTCTATCTTGAGAGGGAATGTATATAGACACATAGGAGCTTGAAAAACTAGGAAACTTCTACAATAATGGACCCCTAGCCAACTGATACATAAGTGGTTCAAATTCATCTCCTTGGTAATGACAATGTCTAGAAGCCTTTTTCTCGATTATGAGCGTTTTCTCAATTATGAAATAATTATTATTTCATAATTATGAAATTTTGACAAAATATTTATTAGAAATTAATCAATTATGTATTTTAACTCTTTTCACATGGAATAACTCCCACATAAGTAAAAGAAAAGGTGAAAAGGGATGCATTTCAACCAACAACTGAGGTAAGTTGATCTTGGGTTTCTCTCATTATGATGGAGTGGAAAATAGCGTTATAACAATAAATATTTCTTCCATGGCCTCCTAAATGAGGTTTACAAGTACTACATTGTGAAGGTTGTCAAAACAATGATTCTAGTAGCAGATGGTAGCATCAGGAAGAATAAAGAAAGTCTTGTGACAAGAGGGTCCTCCCAGTAAGAGGGAAGAACAATAGCAGAAAGACTTAATTACATGACAGAGGGAACAATACTGGTAGAAAAACTTATTCACGTGACAGAGGGAGAAGTAGTTGCAAAAGGACTTTCTCACGTGATAGAGGGAGAAACAGTTGCATGAGTATTTACATCCATAATGGAGGGATGAACCAGAACTACCATAGGAAGACTTACTTCAATAACAAAGGGAGTTGGCATCATAGATTGAAATGAAGGATTCTAGAAGATACAACATTCCTTAGATTGGAGATTCAAATTTGGTAGATCCCATGATGTAGATGTAGTGATTATTTCAGATTGTACCTAATTAACACCAAACTAGATATTTGCTTTACAATGAGCACCATGAGCTAGTTTATGGTTAAGCCAAGGCATATACACTAGACAGAAACAAATCATGTGTACATGTGTTGTAAAATTGGATATGGTTTAAGATATGTCTTCGGAGATGAAGTGACGATGCAGGAATATATAGATTCACGTAGAGGCAAAGTTTATCACAAACAATATCACAATTCATGAAGCAGTGTGGCTTTAGAAGCTAGAATAACATGGTAGGGTCACATCATCTGAGACATAATGGAAAGAGGATAAATAGAGCTCTAGTACATATCCACATATAAGAAAATTGTGGAAATACTTCAAATACGAGCTTAGTATGATGTTGAATGTCTCCTTCATTGAAAGGAAATGATGAGGTCTTTGCAAGATTGGGAAAACCATCTCCTGAAGCCATAAAAGGACTTTGGCTAGGCCATAAAAGACTTTAACCAAGAGAGATGGACACATTCACTTTCAAAGACAGAAGGACTTGGCTAGACCATAATGGTGAATGAACCGAGGAAATTACAGGGGCAACTATAGGATACACTCACCTAAAAAGCTAGAAGGACATGGTTGGGTCATAAAGGACTTTGATCAAAAGTGAATAACTCCAAGGAAATTATGGGATTTGACAAATTTTCTCCCCAGAAGCCAGAAGGACTTGGCTAGTTCATAAAGTAATTTGACCAGAGGAGATAGATGTAATTCACCTAAGACTCCATCAAGGAATTTGGTTGATGGTGAATAGTCTAAGGGAAAAATCTCTCCTGAGAAGTCTAAAGGACTTAGTTACGAGAAGGACTTGGCTAGGTCAAAAAGGACTTTGAACATAGGAGATTAATACATTTTCCTAAGAATCCATAAATGACTTTGCGAAAAATACCCAGATACTTACAATTCCCGCTCAAAGATGGATTTATATTATAGAAATACATCAACATGGAATGCTCATGAACGTTTCTTAAGGAATGATAAATTTCAGCTAAAGGAAAATATTTTGTAGCCAAGGAGAATACCTCCCTTACTAAGAGGGAGTGTTGATTTTTTTGTAGCATTGGGAGGTATTCCTTCATGCCAAGAGGCCTCCTAAGTCGTCCTAGAAAAATTATGTGAATTAAAATAAAATAAATTTTATTTTTGGGTTTCATGTAGGCTCAAGAAAGGAAAATCCAGCCCCACCATGAAAGGGTGTGTCCCTTGGGGTAAATGCACCCATTTGACTTGTATAGGTATAAATGATGTGACACTTTATTTGATCACTCACTCATCATCATATATCTTCTATAGAAGACACTCATGGGAGTGAAAAAAGGATGAAATTATTGAATTTTGGACTTGGTTTTTGGCATGGATTTCTAGATAATTTTTAATTGTAAATCTTGTTGAAGAATAATTTCTCCTAGAAGAAAAGTTATTGGGCTTTCTCCCAAGTTTGGGTTTCCCTTTTTTTTCTCTATTATGCATGGTTGCCTCTTTATGGTCTTATTTTTTTTCATTGCATTACTGTTGAAATATTTTGTATAATTGCTCAATAATATCAATGGCATAAGATAAATTGTATGAAGATTATTAGGTGGAAATTATCAGATAAAATGATTAGTTTCTATTGTGTATATTGTAGAAAGCTCAATAGTATGTATATGTTTCATCATTGTCGAACACAGATATATAGATAGGGCTTGAAGCACAACATTGAGTAGTATTAAACGACCTGCCATATTTAAGGATTTGATGCTCCATCTTGTTAGTGTCTTCTAAACATTCATTAACAATTATTCCCATACACTCCAATGAAGACAACCTTCTATTAAAGGGACACTGAGATATTTTGAAGGGATTTTGTTGATCTAAATTTCTGAGATTCTAGCAACATGTATTTGCACATTCATAGGCATATTTAAAAATAAAACATTATATTTTATTTCATTTATTTCCATACACGAGGCTAACGAGAAAATATCCAATATTTTGTTGAAATTCCTCCCTTCCTACACCAATGGGATCCTCGATCCATTTTCTCATCAAAAAATTATTGATGGGTTAAGGATAGATCTTCTCCATATAGTCTGAGTCCTTTCATTTTATTCTTAGAATTTATTGTTTTAAAGAAAGGTCTCATCCCTTCCATAGTAAGGATAAATAGAAAGGGGGATAGAGGGCCCCTGTGTTGACTCCCCCTGGTGAAATGAAAAGGTGTAGATGGTGAGCCATTAATCGAAATTAAAAAGGATGTCGAGGTAACCATATTATATGCCCATGTGATACAAGCATTTGTGAATCCAAAATATCTTAAAATGTTGCACAAGAAGTTCTAGTTTAGCTTGTCATACAACTTAGACAGGTTGAACTTAAGCATCATCCCTAGATTTTTAGTAGTTTTTAACAAATGTATTGCTTCATGTGTCACCATGATTCCATCCAAAAAAAAAGTGTCCTTCAACAAACCATGTCTACTCAGGAGCAATGTTTTTAGGAAGGAAAGGCTTAAGTTGATTTTATATGATCTTGGTTATAATTTTGTATACCACATTGCACAAAGTAATGAGTCTACACTCACCAGGAACCTCCACCTTCTTCTTCTTTGGAATTAGTGGAAGGAATGTAACATCCAATTATTTAAGAATGGTTTTTTTCTTTTCGAGATTCTTCCACCACCCACTAAACCTCCTCCCTTATAATCAACCAACAAGATCAGAAGGATTCAATGGTGAACCCATCCAGGCCAGAATCCTTATTAAGGGGCATCACTTTAATGGTTGATTCAACCTCCTCCTAGGTAATTTCCCGAAGAAGTGCCTCATTCTGATCAACTGATATGCATGAGGGGATGTGCCTAGTGGCTTGTGCTATAGACTCTTATATGTCCCATCTAGGTTCTAAGAGGGTGTGTTGATAATATTAAATTAATTCTTGGGATATCTCATAGTGTGTTTCAACTTTTCGACATTCTAACCCTTTCAAAGAAGAAATTTGGTTATAATGTTTGTGCTATAACATCGATTTGTGAAAGAAAGTCTGGTTTCTCTCTCTCTCCTTTAACCATTGAATCTAATACTTTTTCCTCCATAGTATTTCTTCTTGTTTTCTTTGTTCCTTTAGGGCATACATAGTCTCTGCCTTCACCTTGATCAACTCCTTCGATTGACCATTCACTATCACTAGTAGAAAATGATGAAATTAGTGACCAAGTGACTAAAAATGTTAGTCACCACAGCTTTCCAAGTGAAATACTACCATAAAAGAGCAATCTTAAGTGACCCAACTAAAAATGACTAGAATAAAAGACTAATTTAGTCTCAGGTTCAAATATACGACTAGATAATAAGTAATACAACTAAAAATGACTAACGTGAATGACTAATTTAGTTTAGGAACAAAAATATGACTACTTAAAAAGTACTATAATAATACAAATTAGTCATTTATGTTAGTCATTTTAATTGTGTCACTTCAATAATCTGAATTTACAAGTGATATTGGATTCAAAGGCTATTATAAATTGGACCGAATGACGATTAGAGTTGCATAGTTGATTAGAACCTTCAATTTTATATCCTTTGCTCACATTCACAAGGAATTAAATTAAAAGGATTACAACTAAGCCAAATACATTATGAAGAATACTTGCAAAGAGAAGAATGCATTATGGAGAATAGTAAAACAAATTATCTTCCTCAATATCACAGATTAACACCTAATTTGACATTGCAAAAAAAAAAACAACACCACCTATAAATATATTTATACTTTCTTTACTCTTTATATAATTATGAAAATTTTAAATAAATATATAAATTTATCTATAATTTCTTCCCTACATTAATTATGATGACCATTGTTGACTCCTAAAAGCCCAAAAAGAAATTCTTCTAAAAAGGAATTTACCCCAACTAACCATAAAAGTGAATTTGTAAAGTTAGTAATCAAATATCAATTCTAGAGTAATATCATAGTTTTCAAGAGTAATACCTTAGTTGTGTGGAAAATTTAAAAATTACTCTTTATCTTATTCAAGCACAAAACCAAAGATCCCTTTACCTCAACTACCCATAAAAGTGAACCGATAAAGTTTCTAATCAACTACCAATTCAAGAATACTACGTCCTTAATTGTGTGGAAAATTTTCACTTTATCTTCTTCAACCACAAACCAAAGAGCAATGCCCTACTTTTAATATATAGTAATTTACTTTTCGTCCAAGCAAAATAGATGCCTAAACTATATTCGAGATTATTTTGTGTGTCTATTCATCTTTTATCACACTGGTTCTTATCACTAGTTCACCAACATGGCAGGCAAGCAGGCTTCATTTGCAAAGAATTGATATTATACACCAACAATGTTTCCATAAGTTTTTTTATTCTAGTTGTAGGGTTCAAACATCTTGATCCTAACAAGAATGCCTCAACAAAAATGTCAAAACAAAAGAAGGACACCATCGTAGCGGAACACTCTCTGATGCTTTTCATAGATGCCCAACCTATAACAAAGAGATGAATTCTATTGCCAAAGCTTGTAAGCAATGAATAGATTATATTCAGGCCTACTATGACATGTTGCACTCGAATTCTTATCTAAGCATTGAGAATCATACTTTCTTTACACTTTGTTTGATCCTCTTCTTAAATTATCACCTCAAAGGAAGGCTTCAATTATGTCTGTGAGGTGTGAGATTGATATCCTTCTACCAAATACCAAAGTTGTCTTTGATATCCTAGTTAGATTTATCTTTTCCCTCATTTTACTCATTTCCTTTTGTTACATGTATCTGTGGAAATGCGAATACATTTATTATATTTTATAGAAGGATCATGACATTTTAGGTGAGTAAGGAGGCATAACCTTTTGATTTGTTTGCATATTATTTGATCTCTATTGGCATATTCTAATAGCATTGCTTATTATTGATGTTACATAATAATGGCCTCTTGTGCTCCTAGGAGGTTAATCATTCTTCATTCTATTACATTAACTTGAACACTAAACACAATTGGCAATATTCTTTAGATCCATGAACATTAAACAATATAGGCAATTACGCCATCTAAGGGTCACTTTGATTTTCTTGATTATAAATATTAAAAATACCTCTAATTTGAAAACATAAAGTAAAATTGTTTTTAATTAATTAAACATTTTTAAGTTTTTAATATAAAAAATGGATTAACTATTGAAAATCTAAATATTCTAAAAAAATATTGAAAATTAAATTCTTTATAAGACCCAAGCAAATTTTAACCAAACCCAACCCAAAACAATTAAAAAAATTTAGTATTTTCCCTAAAAATTTAAGGAGATTTTAGTGACACTAAAAAAAGAGTTGAAAATTAAATTCCTTACAAGCCCCAAGCAACTTTTAACCAAACCCAACCCAAAACAAATAAATAAAAAATAGTATTTTCCCTAAAAAGTTAACTAGATTTAAGTGACATTTAAAAGAGATTTAAGCCAAGAAAATAAAAAAAATTATTGTTTTCCCTAAAAATTTAAATAGATTTTGGCACCACTTAAGAGATATTTAAGGCATGAGAGGTTTTTAAAAACCATTTTTTCATGTTTATCTTGTTTAGTTTTGATAATGCACCTCATGAGTAGAGAGGCCCAGCAGAGGTGTTGTTGCAAGTAGAAGCACCAAGATGCTTTGTCATGAAGTTGGTTCATGTCATACAGCCACTTGTGTGGATGAAAATCCTATCCATGGCTTTGATTCTCAAGAGGAAGTAGAATTATGGCCACGATTGGCACTGCACAAACCGTAATCAAGGCCCACTTCTAGATTTCTTCAACAGTTGGTCTCAAAAACTGATCGAGCTTCTTGGGAAGTATTGCAATGCTTTTTTGAGCTTCTTGGGAAGTTTGGCAATGTACCTATGATTACAATGGATAAGAAGAAAGGTTTGGGTGATTTCACAACGGTCCAGGATGCCATTGATGCAGTTCCATGGAATAATAAGAATCATGTCACCATTAATGTGAAAGAAGGCACTTACGTTAGTAATGAATGAAAGAAAAATTAGAATAGTTTATTTGGAAGTGAATTTAATTCCCAAGAGAAAATGGCATTGTCTAAAGTTTTGCAGGAGAGTAATTTTTGTTTTTCTTTTGTGTTAAATTTGTATCTTTGCTTTTAAACATGAGCTAATGAATTTTCGTAGATTCCTATAATTCATGTTGAATTTTGGACAAATTATACCAGAAAATATGCCCAAAACACATAACAAATAAACTACAGCTAAGAAAATCGCTGAAAGTTTATATTAAATTTCACACAATCCTCGGGGTCAAATCCAAAATATTCTTAGAACTATGTTGGTGGAGAAATAAAACAATGAGAATCACAGTTATCTTGTGTATGGTTGCATTATTTTTATTTTTATTGTAGATTTTAGAAATTATATTCAACTTATAAATATTTCAGAAATTTTCCATCCAAATGAAGTTAGGTTTAGGTAAAATTTGTAAAACATTTATCAGTACTAGTGTTTATATTAAACCTATATTTATCATACACTAACAGGATTCACATTTCTTGAGGTACCATATTTGAAGTTTTTCTTATGAACCAGATTGATATGGGTTGGTTTTTGAAAATGTTGAGGTGGTCCCGTATTGCAGAGAGATTGTGAAGAGAAAATTGTTGAGCACTGGACTCAGTGTCCAAATTTATGACTCCTTGTGCCTTCTAAACAATAACAACACTACCTTCCACTATCTGTTGGCTTTCGAGCTGGAAAACCTAGCAGTTAGAGCTCGAGAACAACAAAGATAAGTAATTTCTTCCAACATAACCACTTGGAAAGCTCTAGTTGATGTAAAAAAAATCTTTAGTTTCTTAGTTTCTAGTTAATGATCCAAATCCAAATACTTATCATAGGAATGAAAACCTACCCCATTATACATTACCGGCTAGTTATTTCAGGTAGTGCAATTTTTCTTAAATAACAGCTTAGTGTCATTTTCTTTAAATAACAACTTACATTCGCATATAATAGTTTGATGAGAACTGTTACCATAATTAATTTGGCATGATCTAACATGGCACTAAGATTCATTTGTCAGCAGTTCATACATGGTAAAATTTTAGTGGTGGTATAATGTGCTTGAATGATCAATGATTTTCATTGTTTTAGTAATGACAAGAAACATGATTTTTTAGTAATCGTCTATGAAGAATAAAGATGTTAACTTTAGAGCCAGAATACCAACTTAGTGAATAGTAACATTTGAGAGTGGGTCATAACTAAGAGAACAATAATATTAATCATGATTTCCAACTACATTGTAGGAATCTTTCAAGCAAGCACTCATATATACAAAAATACTCCAGGCTCCTCCTTGCCTTGAAGGATATGCATTCTTTAAAGGATTTCAACACCAAGCCCTTCTGTAGAACCCAAAGATGGGCTTAAATTTGTGAAACAGTTGTTTCACAATAATATATGAGGTAAGAAAGTATAAAGTGAGGCCTACAAACAAAATATCAAGTCAATATAGATTCATCTTCAAGTTCCTACTAGGTCCCTGCCTTGAACAAATGTAGTTTGCACCTTGAATCATAGGAGATGCTAATAATCAACATAGAGTAAAATGCATTAGAATAATATTCATGTTCCTGCTACACCATATACTTAGACATATATCTGGATTGCCATGATACCAATGATCACATTGATGAATTTTAAATGACAGAACTGCAATTGATCATAATCTTAATGTTCACCTTCTTTCAATGTTATTTTATGTTTCACCTAACATATCCCTAGTTCATTGGCAAGGTTTACAGAGTGCTAAGTCATCCACTAGGGATCTGCCACATAGAATAGCATATCAAATAGAAATGATACCAGCAGCAAGTCTTGATCAACTCTGACAGAAGAGACACCTGTCAGCCTTGGAACCTAAGCCAAAGGAAGTCCATGTTGTGTAGTTTAGGCCCAATATCGAGGTGTGTTTCTTGAAGCTATTATCACCTGGATTGAACCTCAGGTTGAAGGAAGGCAAGCCAGGGTAACCACAAACCACGCTTAGCCAAGTAGCTAGCCCTACTAGGCCGAGAGAGGGATCTCTCCATAAGGATCTCAGTTAAGATGACTGGATCAAGTAAAGGATATTAGGCTAGGTATAGTAGCATGAAGTTTTGATTGGATTTTGAAGGGGTTTTGCCGGATCAGGAGGAGCTGGATAGTTTAGGTCTAGGGAATTAGGTCAGAATTGTAGGGTGTTCAATGGGGCAAGGTAGGGATAGGATTTAGCACTCTAGGGCTTGATGGGGTGAGATTTTTTAGATTGGTAAGAAGCTAAGAAGAGCATGTGAAAACCATGGATCCTTCCTAGACTACAGATAACATGAAATGGTGAATGGTTTCACAAGGCAGAGCACTGATGCAATGAATTATGCCTATCAACTTGAAAACGTTCAAATAGAAGCAATAAAATGATTAATGGAATACATAAAACACATTAAAAAATGATCACATAAGAAGAAATTGTACTAAAACTCATACCACATGGATCCCATAAAAATAGCTGCAATTCCTATTAGTCTCCTGCCAAACTGCTTACAAAAGGTGTACAATCAAGGTCTGAGCATCCAGTTGAGTCCAACCCTTTACAATGATAAAGAAGAAGAAGAATATATAGAAATGAATTCAACCTCATCCCATCCCTATGGGTCGAATCCCTAATATGAGGATCTAATCTAACCGATACTAAACAAGAAACAGGAATATAGGCATTCCAACAACTTGCCTCTAAAACTGAAAAACTGATTCATCTGAGCTCAAACTGACTCATAAGGTAATGAATATACACTCTATCACTATTTATATATCATAGTTACATGCAAAGTCATCATTTACAAAGGTAAGTCATCCTCCATGAGAGAGAATCCATGAACATAGTCATAAAATAGAAAAATAGGCTTCTTGAGCAAAAACTACCCTACGTGTTTTCTTAAGAGAATGGCTTCAGAATGAAAGGAAGTCTTCAGAGAGTGGTAGAGAGCTCTCATGGCGATAGCTAGGGTTTAACAGCTCTTTCTAGTATCAGTTCTTGCCGCAGCTCCCTCTGCAGTCGTTGACTAGAGCTTATGCTAGAATCTGTGTTTCTCACGCGGGTGTTTTTGTCAAGAAACCGAGATTCACGCGGATCTGGAGGCTGTCTTCTCTCGCCTCGAAGCCCTGCTTCGACAGGGTCAAGGGCTGACTAGTAGCATGGAGGCAGAGGGGTCCAGTGGGGCCCCTACTTTCAAGCAGATAGTCCTACAGAAACAGAAAAATGATAGAAAGGAAGGGGTCAGAATCTCAGGGCTGGACAACAGCAACCATCCTGGCAGTGGAAACAGGGTTCAATCTCAAGGGAACACTGACAAGACAAAAGAAACAACGCAGGGCTCAGGCCCAGAAACTGATAACCTGACAGGAGCTAAAGACAAAACTCCTGTAATAATTAATTCCTCAGAAAACAAGAAAAGACAAGGGCAGGATGAAAAGAAGCAAACAGGGAACAGAAAAGGCAGGCCGGAAAAGGAGGGGGAACCTAGTTCAAACCCCAACACACTCTCTTCAAGCAGTAGAGCCTGCAAACCAAAAAAGACCAAAAGCTTACGAGTAGTTATTACGGACCCAGAAATTCAAGCTTATAGAGAGCACATGGCGGAACGAGCTATCATCTGCAAGTTCATGGGTATTTGGCTGTCGGAAAAAGCTCTGTGTCATTGGATAAAACTACATTGGAAACCTCGAGGAGATGTTCAACTTCACCTAGGAGCCAAAGGCTTCTTCACTGTGGTCTTCTCCAACCTCGAAGACAAGGATCGAATTTTTGAAGGTGGCCCGTATTTTATGGCTTCAGCAAGATTGTATTTAAGACCCTGGAAGCCGAAATTTGCCCCGGAGAAGGAATCCTTTACCCAAGTCCCAATCTGGATACGCTTATTCTCTCTTCCTATAGACTACTGGGGGCTGACTGCTCTGAAACAAATTGGTGACAAGTAGGGTACTTTCATCAAAGCCTCTGAAGCTACTCTCCAGAAAAGATACACTTCTTATGCCCGGATTTGCGTTGAAATGGATGTCTCCGGAGCACTACACGAAGGACTTTGGCTGGAATACAGGGACGAGGAATACTTTCAAGATATAGACTATGAGCAGATTCCCTTTAGCTGCCGAAAATGCCACGAACATGGGCATCTGTTAAGGGATTGCCCAAAGATCAAGAAGGAGCAAGAAATCGATTCAGTTCAAGCCCACAAAGACACAGAAGTCTTCCTCAAACCCAAATCCAAACACAGAGCAAATAGACGAAAGAATATCAGAGGAAATGGGGAAAGAAATATCTACAACAACCCGTTTGTGCTCCTAGACCCAGAAACTGACTCAGAAGAAAAGCACAAAGCTCCAACTGCAGGAGCAGAAAACGAAGAAAAATAAATACCCACAGAGAAGGATACGCATGCAGAGAACTTTAACAATGAAGTTCAAATGCAGGAGAGAACAGAGGGTAGGAGGAAGAAATGGATATGTTAACCAGTGATGGCGGCAGCGAAGAACAAGACTGGGAGAATGCACTAGTAAGAGAAGGTCTGAACCTACCAGCAATGGCTGAAAACTGGAAAGCCAAAGGGATAGAAAACGCGTCGGAGGAAGAACTTAGAATAGTTAATGACCTCTTCATAGCAAGGAAAAGAGCATTATTGGAAAGGCAGAACAGGAAGCTAGGTGTGGCGAAAGGCAACAGTTCTCATTCAAAAAGCCCCCTATGGGAAACATCCAGTTCCAAACAAAAGAAGAGAAGAGGTCAGAAAACAAGTGGGGAAGCACTACAAGAGTTAGGCATGATCATGTTAAACTCAGGGAAAATGAAGGCACTCACCGCCTTCGATTTCTTCCAATAATTATCAGTTTTCTATGAAGATAATCTCGTGGAATGCCAGAGGGCTCAACAGCCAGGCAAAATACAGGATTTTAAAATGAAAGATCCAATGTCATAAACCAGAAATCATGTTTTTACAAGAAACAAAATGCAGCAGCCCCAACATCACCAATCTATGCAGAAAACTGAGAGATCACATGGAAGTCCTAGACAATGAAAGTCAAGGCAGAGAAGGAGGCCCCACCACCATCTAGGATTCAAGGTAAATCCAGATGCTTTCGGCGGAAGCCAACAAGCACTTCATGGCGACCGTATTCCAACCCATAGGTAACTCTGGTTCCTTCCTCTGTGTCAACATTTATAGTCCTCAGAAACTAGAAGATAAGTTATCCTTTTTATAAGCTCTTTATAAAATTATTAGAAGATATCCAGTTTCAAAGTGCATTTTGGGGGGTGATTTCAATATGATAACAACCCTGTTAGAAAAAAAAGGAGGTCTAAGAAAACTAAACAAATATGCGGAAGCCTTCGCCACCTTCATTGAAACCGCCAAACTTGTTGATGTCTACCCCAAAATTGGGTCCTTCACTTGGAACAATCGAAGGGGAGGTGACAAGCTAATAGCCTCCCGCCTGGATAGATTCCTAATCTCAGAAAGCATCATAATGGACGGTACCACAGTTGAATCAGACATCCTTCCCAGTGGTGGATCGGATCACTGGCCAATCTCGCTCATCGTTGAAGTTTCAAGTACCCCTAGGAATAAACCTTTTCGGTTTGAAAAGTTCTGGTTAGACCACCCCAACTTCCAGGAAATGGTAAAGAAATGGTGGTCGGAACCTTTGGAGCACAGTGGATCCAAAATGTTCAATCTCCAAAAGAAGTTAAAAATGACCAAACAACAAATAAAAGAATGGAACAAAACTGTCTTTGGTAACATCTTCCAGGAGAAGATAACCCTCGAGAATAAACTGGAACAGATCCACAGAGAAGGCGCAGCAGGAAACCTCAGTGCTGAGGCATTGGAGCAGGAAAAAATTCTCTCGCAGCAATGGCATAATCATTGTTCTCAAGAAGAGACCCTATGGAAACAAAAATCAAGGATTCAGTGGTTAAAAGAAGGAGAACTGAACACCAAATTCTTCCACAGATCGGCACTAGACCGCAGAAGCAGTAACAGAATTCTAGAAATGAAAAACGATACAGGGGAAATCCTAAAAAATCAGAATGAAATATCTGCACTGCTCTCGGATCACTTCAAATCGATTGCTCAGGAACCTCACATAAACAGAGAGAAAGCCATCAAGGAACTAACTGCAGCCATCCCGAAGACCATAACCGCAGACCAGAATTGGGCCCTGTGTAGGGAAATTTCCATGGAGGAAATAGAGGAAGCTATCAGAAGCATGCCTAATGATAAGGCCCAAGGGCCAGATGGGTTTACCATTAATTTCTATAAAGCCTGCTGGAGTATTGTTAAACAGGATGTGTGGGAGGTGGTGGAAGATTCCAGACGTTCGGGAACTATTCTCAAATCCCTCAACTCTACCTTTCTTGCACTCATACCTAAAGTTGAAGAAGCCAAAACCCCTGACAAATTTAGACCTATTGCCTTATGTAATGTCATATACAAGATTATATCAAAAGTGATAGCCAGCAGATTGAAAACAATTCTCCCAGGAATTATCTCTGAAGAGCAATCGGGATATGTGGAGGGCAGACAAATTTTCGACAACATCCTTTTAGCTTAGGAGATGATTCACTCCCTACATTCAAGGAAAGAGGCAGGAATGCTCATGCAATTGGATCTCTCAAAGGCCTATGACAAAGTCAGCTGGAAGTACCTCGAAGCAGTTCTAAAAGCGTTTGGCTTTTGCAGTACTTGGATTAAGTGGATCATGGCTCTAATCAAATCTCCAAGGTATTCCATCCTTGTCAACGGAGCTCCCTCTGCTCCCTTCGCTCCTTCCAGAGGTATCAGGAAAGGAGATCCCTTATCCCCTTTTCTCTTCATCGTCTTAATGGAAGGCCTCAGTCGTACCATAGCTAAGAAGAAAACGGAAGGTAAAATTCGAGGTCTTCAGCCCATAAGATCGCTTCCAACTACCACGCACCAACAGTTTGTCGATGATACTATGTTACATGGCACTCCCACAGTGAAGGAGGCGGTTTCTTACAAGGAAACCCTAGACCTCTTCAGCCAGGCCTCTGGTATGGAAATTAATTTCTCTAAATCAATTATCTTCTTTTTCAATACCCACCCGGCTATTCAATCTCATCTAGCCTAGATTTTGGGATTTAGGATTGGCTCCCTACCTTCGAAATACTTAGGGGCTCCTCTGAATCTCAAACCCTGGAAAAAAGAGCATTGGGAGAAAATTCTCACCCACCTGAAGAAAAAATGTTCACACTGGACGAACAGAGCTCTAAATTTAGCAGGTCGACTGGTCCTAACCAAATCCATCCTTCAAGCCATTCCGCATTATCTCCTCTCATTTCTCCCTGCTCCCAAAGGCATTCTGCAACAAATAAGAAATATCCAGCGTTCATTCCTGTGGAGCGGCAATGGTGAGAAGAAAAAGTGGGCTCTTGTTGCCTGGAACAAACTCTGCATGTCTAAATCTAGGGGAGGGTTGAATCTAGTTGATCCAGAGGTTGTCAACCAAACTTGTGGAGCTAAATTATGGTGGAGATGGATTGAAAACCCTACCTTACCTTGGGCCAAGCACTGGAAAGAAAAATATGTCCCGGATTGTGACATTCAGGAACTCATCAGACTGCAGGAAACCCCGGAAGGCTCACCCATATGGAATCATGCCAAGCGAAACAAAAATCTTGTTCAGGAGAAAAGCTTTTGGGAAATTCGTAACGGCAGGCTAGCTCTGTTTTGGGAGGACGCCTGGCAACAGTTACCCAAACTCGACTCTCCATAACTACTAAATATAAAGCAAACACATCAAGCTCGGGGCAGATACAAAGTTAACCGATACTGGCATCAGTACAGCACAGACGAAAATTGGAGGGACTGGATTAACTTTAACCATGAGCATACAGAGGCCAAAAATCACACAGTTCAACATTTTAATGAGCGCATCCTTAAAAGAAAGATCAGGAAAACGAAAGAGGATGACAAACTCAGGTGGGGTCTCAAGGGAAATGGCAATTTCTCACTAAAAGAAGCCAGAAATATTTTAGAAAAGAACGAATAGGGAGAGATCCTGCCCTGGAGTAACAAAGTTTGGGATAATCTTCTATGGCCCAAAATCAGAACTTTCCTATGGCTCTTGATGAGAAATAAGACCCTTACCTGGGACAATCTTTGCAAGAAAGGCTTCGAGGGACCCTCTCGGTGCCCTATGTGTCTTGAAGAACTGGAATCATTGAACCATCTTTTCAACACCTGCAAATGGGCATCGCAATTATGGTGTTGGATGGAAGGGATCCTCAACAGCTCGGATCGGCAAATAGATTCAATTCACAGCACTATTCTGAATTGGAGAACTGACTTTTCGGGAACACAAAGAGTCAACTGCATTTGGAAATCAGCACCAGGATTTCTACTTTGGTCTATATGGAAGGAGCGCAATCGAAGAATTTTCCAAGACGAGTACAGGAACATCAATTTCTCAAAAGACAGCATAATGACCAACATCCAGCAATTAATTCAAACCAAATGCAGATCGGAAAACAATGAAAAACCTACAGCTCTAGACTTACGAATTTTAAAAAGTTTCCGACTGGAGGGTTTTGTCATTCACTCTGCTCCGCAACATAGAACTCCACCACCCTCACTAAGCGATACTTGGCAATGCCCACCGGTTGGAGGTCTCAAATTGAATTTTGATGGGGCATCGCGCGGAAACCCTGGTTTGGCTGGAATTGGAGGTGTTATACGTAATCAGCAGGGAGACATACTGCATATCTACTACAGAGCGCTTGGAGAAAGCACTAACAATGAAATGGAATTTGCGGCCCTGGAACAGGGTCTTAGAATTGCAAATTCACGAAGCCTCCACAACCTAATTGTGGAAGGGGACTCCTCTCTGGTCATTGCCACAGCGCAAAAATTACAGAGGGGGATCCAAGCTAACAAGGCCATCAAGCATTGGATATTAGCCAAAGTCACTGAGAGCATTGCGGAACTCATGGATGGCATGCAGGGTCTTGTCTTCTAGGCGATCCGACGTCGAGCAAACAGGGTGGCGGATTACCTAGCGAACTGTGGAGTAGACAGTCAGGGAAGCGGATAGGACAGTTGTTGGGAGGAGGTGACCTGTCTGAATTTGAAAGCCCGATGCACACAACTAGCGCAACAAGACGTGACCAACAACGACCGAGCCTAATCGGTAATGGTCCTTTTCACCGGCTCCGTCAAACAGAAAACGGGAGCAATAAACAGGTATTCCATCACTCCTACGGAAGGATTGGACAGAAGAAGCGGCGGCTATCAGTGCGGGGCAGAACTAAGCATTGGAACCATCAACAGAGATCGTGCCACGAGGTTATCCTTAAGAACCGTTTGAGAAGAAAGGACAAGCACTTCAAGCTTAAGAGAAAGGCAATCAGAAATTCTTATGCGCCTGCAGGAGAAGATTATGAGAATCGTGTGAACACCTTCAATATTAATTGCAAGAGTACCACTTCTCTCGCCCCTATGGAAAGCCACTCTCGGGAGTTTCCCATGGCTCCAAGCTATTTAACAAGGGGGTCGAACGCGGATTCCACCACCTCTACCCTCAGTTATTCTAGCACCAACAGCAAGCAAGCTCAGGAAAGGCCTTGCCGTAACAGGTCGCGTAAGATTAAAATGGATGCATCCAGCTGCAGATGTGCGGGGGCTAACCAGGATCTGCATAATGCGCAGAACATGTATGTTACGAGAGCCTCAACAAGAAGCAAACGAAAAATTGCTGAGTTAGAGGCTAAAGTCAAGCAGGAGGGAGCAGCAGTAGATGAGGTCGATTGGATTTGTGACCTCGGCACACCAGCTAAAAGAGCTACCTAGTTCATGCGAACCAAGGCGGAAAGTTGGAGGATGAAAACTCTCCTGGCGAAAGCCCTGGACATGACGGAAGCCGAAAAGCAGAACACGGAGAAGGAGCACCCTGCCCCGGGCGGTCAACCTGGTTATCCCTCCATTAGCCAGGAGTCTTTGGACTGCAGAATCTCGGCCGTTCAGGAAGGGGTGGAGATTGTCAACAAAAAGCTCACCCTGCTCATCAGGCTGCTCAGGCAAACTATTAGCCCGGACCCTGTGGTACAGGAGCAGAAGATGAAGGAAGCCCAGAACTTCCAATCCATGCAGGATCTGCAAGACAAAATGGATAAACATTTCCTCGATGTGGGTCTGAACATCACCAGCAGGCTGGGTGGCTTCCCGCGTCTGGGCGGACTCCCTTAGGCCCCGGGCTCTCTTGGCTCAGTTTTGGCTACTTCGGTTTTCCTCTGGTTCGTTTTATGTCCTCTTATGTCATGTGTCGATTTCGGGTCTATGGTAGTTTCTCGAGTTCATGGTCGATTTCAGGTCTATGTGTCGATTTCGGGTATTTTTGTTTCAGCCTTGTAAATGCTTCAGTTTAAACTGCCTTTTTTTGTCAGCTATTAAGTGCTATACCTATGATCTTAAAACAGTCGCCCTGCGTGGTGAGCTCTCTAGTTTTTTGTCAAACTTGCCTGTGGGTTTTTTGTTTCATAGCAGCTCACTTCCAACGCCTTTGCTCTGCAAGGCTGTAATGTGCTAATTTGGTTCCTGTCTGCCTTGGCAGACTCAATGTAAATATTTTATCTTTTTTTAATACAACTTTCTGACTTACAAAAAAAAAACTACCCTACGTGCAGTGCCACTTTCAGGTCCATTTTGGAGGCCTTCCCAGCATCCAAATTGAGCTCATGATAGCTCATTGGAAAGGTATTCAAGTATACTTTCTAAAAAATCTATAATTTGTTAATTTGAAGCTCATTTTCCCCCCTAAAAACATGATTCTCCCAACAATTCTTCTATGTGTCCAAAAAGTGGCAAAAAGGTCATTTTTAGGGTATTTTTTTTACCTTTTGGTGGACCAGTTCTACCCTGAAAACTTTGAAAATTGCTAGGATGCATGTCCTCATCACTCTAAATCCAAAAATACAAACCATTTCTTCATTGGGTGCCCCTAGGAAAAGCGTAGCGCCAGTGGCACTGCGCGTGTAGGAAGTTTTGCTGTGTAGAAATTCAAAAATTGGAAAATGACAAAAAATTCTCCAAACTTGCCCAAAACTAGTGAGAAGTACCATCATCAAGTGTATTGATGAGCTAAATCCAAAAATACAAACCATTTCTTCATTGGGTGCCCCTAGGAAAATCGTAGCGTCGGTGGCACTGCACGTGTAGGCAGTTTTCCTGTGTAGAAATTCAAAAATTGGCAAATGAAAAAAAATTCTCCAAACCTACCCAAAATTGGTGAGGAGTACCATAATTGAGTGTCCTGACGAGCCAAGGAAGCTTTAGAAAGCATCCTAAGCTTATCCTCCTCCTTTTTTCCTTTCAAAGCCCGCCTTAGCCTAGTTTTCATTTTCTTGACCCTCATATTGCAAATCTTGTTTCGGGTATTGTAATGATAGGCCATGTGTTTGATCATCTGATTATCTCTACTGGCCTTTTGTAGCAGCTTCTCAAGGTGCAAGTTGACTCTCTCAAGCCAAGTTTCTCTATCCTTTTCAATCTCTTTCTCAATAGGATTCAAAGTGGCTTGTGCCTCTTTGCCACTTTATCATTTCATCTTGAGAATTTCCAGTTCCATGAGGACTTGTTTGTCACTCAACAGCTTTTTTTATTGCTCAAAATATGTGATAACATATTTTTCTCTCTCCAAATTGTCCACCAAAGCTTGTACTTGAGCCTCTTTTTCTTGTATGATGATGTATTTTATGGTTTCTTCGTCTTGAGCCTCTAAGTCAATGATTTCAATGCCATGATGAGTATAACATTGCTCCTGCTCATCATGCTTAGTCAAGTCAAAGTCTCTTTCCTCCTCATCATCAAAACTATGCTCCAGCATCTTTTCCTTCCCTTTTTGCAGCTGGTGCACCTATACCTGTTGTGTCGATGAAGAAGGCAAAGCCCCTTCCACATCCTGTGGAGCTAGCATTTGCCTATGGGTTGATGGAGAAGGCAAGGTCCATTCCACATCCTGTGGAGAAAACACTTGCCTATCAGCTGCAAACAATCTCCTTGTTGTAGGTTTTAACCCCGTACATAAATTACCTGCATACGAATTCTAAAACGCAGAAAATAAACAATGTGAGAGCATAACACATAAAACACATATACACATAGATTTTCCCCTCGATCCCAAAACTAGGACTACCAGCTTGATTTTTCATTATGTTCCTTTCAATGTTATAATACATATGCATACATGTTGAAGCATCCAATAACATGGACTGAAAACTATCGCGTCCAAAACAATCGACCAAAAACCATCACATCCAAAAACATGTGTGAAAATCATGCACAAAACCAGAGGTGGGTCCACCCAACCTAACATAGATTCCAAAACCAAAATTTTCTGAGGCACTGCCTTGGACCCCATAGAGTGGGGTTACCTGCACCCCTCAAACCCCCTGTGACCCCCCCACTATGCAATCGGCGTAATGAAGGGGGGGCTCTGCCCCTCCTCAAACCCCTCGATGAACTACGTGAGCTAGTCATGGAAAGAATGTAACAAAACCCAATACTTGTGCCCCTCTAATATGTCATGTAAATGGGCACCTCAGTAGTTATAGTCTCCTTGGCTTCCTCATCTGTTTTCACTTTGGCACTGCTAGAAGGTACGCCTACTTCTTGAGACACTGGTGGAGGAATTTGAGGACCCCTTAAGATGTCATGAGAAATAAAGGTCTCCCAAGAGATGTTGAGGAGACTAAGATGATGAAGCACAATGACCTTGATCAAGGAGTAATGATAGAGACTACTCATCTACTAAGGGTATGGCTTCTTCTGGACAAAATGAACCATCTTCTCAATATTCCTGAACGAGAAGTAAGGGAGGTTTAAAATCCTCACCCTGGTAAAATGCATGAGGACCCTGATGTGATAGGTGTACAACCTGGAGAATCTGCCCTCACAAGTGAAATACTTCGTGATGATTTTCATCATGGGGACGTACTTGTCTTCAAGAAATATGAAAGGAAAAAGTCTCTTCACCTCATTTTTTGTGTTGAGGTTTGATATAAGGCTCATAATAGTGTTCATCCAGGTCTTGGGCCTTGTACCACTTCTTCCCTACATTTGGAACCTTGGTGGCATCTGAAATGATGGAGGGTGAAACTGTGAAGGTTACCCCAGCAATACTTACCTTGTTGTCCTGAAGATGAGCTACAAAATCTCTAGTGAGCTCAGGGTGATGTTGAACTCTCTCTACCTGCTCACAAAACTCATAACAACCAAGGTATCTGAAACATGTGATAGCCAACTTAGAGGCATGTAGTTCCCTAAGGTCTGATGTCTCTTCTCTGATAATCTTGCCTCCCTTGTGTGGTTTTCTCTCTTGCCTAGCTCTATTTGATGAGGTGTCACTCCCTGTGTTTTCCTCCTCCTCATAGTCTCGGTCCTCTGTTTCCATGTTTTCAAGGCTAGAGGTTGTATAAAGGGAGTGAGTGAAATTTTTTTAGGAGTGAGGGTATGGGAAATTATTTTATGGGCTAAAAATGAATGAGGGAGTAGGAATGATGAAAATTAAAGGGGGGGCTTGTCTTGTTTGAGAGACTTCCCTTGGGAAGAGGGATAAATGGATAGGGAAAAAGGGATAGTGATAGAGTTTAGAGATGTAGGGATAGGTGATAGGATGAACAATGAGGGTTTAGGGTTTTAGGCATCACTAGGGAGATTTTTAGGCTTTCATATTTAACATGGAGATTGTTGTGTGTGATGTTTCATTAGCAAACCAAAACTGCAACAAAGGAGGTCAACTTACTTGTATGAAGGTGAGAGAGAGAAAATTTAAGGTTTTTATGAATATTTGAGGCTTTTCTAGCCCTCCTATTCAACACACGACACCAGTGCAGACACACACAGTGCCACCCTAGAAGTGCAGCACCACCCTAGAAGTGCAGTGCCAATGTAAAATTACACTGTGAAATTTTTCCACACACGCAGTGCCAGTCTCAGTGCACAACACCAAGCTCTAAACATGCAACGCCAACCTTGCCTGCCTCAGAAGCGCAGTGCCACTCCACCAACGCGTAGTGCCACTCAACCACTGCTCCAGAAGTGTAGCACCACCCTCCAGAAGCGCAGCGCTAACCTTCCTTCACCCAAAACTCACTCAAAATTTCCTCTTCTTCTCACTTTTGGACTCCTTGCTTGCCAAATGAGAATAATGATCTTGAAATTGAAATGTGGGAGCTTAAATAGGAGTAGATTTTTATTTTTCACTTGAAAAAACCCACTTTGTAAAGTTTCTTGTACTTCTTCAAAAGTTTGTTTTAATGCCTTTTCTTCTTTGTGTCTTTGCAGGTGGATAATGCTCAACTTGAACTGATTTTTGCAATGTTTCTTTGTCTTGTAGCAAGGAGAGATGATCTGGTGCAATTTGGATCATCTATTACATATAGTGACTTAAAATTACATAAGAAATACAAATAAAATCAAAATACTCTGTTTTCACCTCAAAAACATGTTTTTGAGGGGAAAATTACATTAGGTTAAAAGACAATTATTTAGTAACTATGACCTACAAGCCATCATGCTTGACTTATTTATCATCCTCATACCCTTGGTGACCTTTATTTACATTTAAAACTAGGCTCTTAACCTTGGAAATGAAACCCTAAGAACTAATGAAATATGCCCTACGACCTAATGAGACATGATTGCAAATTGACCATGAAACCATAACTGAAGACGACCTGAAGAAGGGTCAGCAAGTATACTCTATAAGGGAGAAATTTAGATTTTTTTAAGAGAAGACAACCATCAGTGGATCAATTTGACATGACCTAATGGAATGATGTAAAAATTTCAGTATGGGATCCCTAAAATGAAAATACAAAGAGAAAATTTGATCCCTGATGGAAGTATGCAGATACTTACACTAACATTGGCCTTATTAGGGATGGAAGCTCCTTGGAGGTTTCAAGAACACTGTAGACCAATTGCCTCATCCATTTGACAATATGGTCAAAACAAAAAGTGAAAAATGACTCAACACAAACTGAAAACTGACTCACAACCAAACTGACTCTAAACTTGACTATAAATCAAATCAACCAAACTTGACACTAATCATTCAAAATTTATAGCCTTCACTTCAGGCCCCTGGTAATCAAGTGGAGGTTTTTAGGTTTAGAAACACACGTGCAGGGGCCCGCAGGTTCACCACAGGGGACCTGTGTACCCCCACTTTTTTGCAATGGACAAAAAGGTCGGGGTACGCACCTGCCGTGAAGGCAAGGTGCGGAACCCATGCATTTTCCCTAACAAGGGGGTGCGTACCCCGCACATAGGTTTACAAAAACCTAACTAACTCAAAAAATACCCAATGAAATCAATTTTGCATGTTCTAATTCACCTTTTTACTTGATTGTAGGATATACATCATGCTTGATTGGCGAGAATGGGAGCATGACGATGTGGACCTCGCCGCGATGAATCATCAACCTTCGATCGATGCATTGAGGGCATGTGGCTTGTACAAGTTCTGGGTCATACCTAGCATGAGGGCCCAGGTGGACTTTTTGCGGTGGCTGGTTGATAGATGGAATATACAGGACCAATGTTTCTTTATTGGAGGACACCAGCTCGAAATTGAGCCAGCTGACATATATTTCTTGACCGGTTTGCCCAGGAGGGGTGAACACTTGACTCTATTTGGGCCCAGGGCAAGTGGCCAATCTATCGAGAGCCTCCGCCTAGAGTTTTGCAATGTTCAGAACCGGGACAAAGGGATAGATATCAAAACCATATCCCTTCCTGAACTCATGGTTATAGCATTCACAGTTACCAGACTCGTAGGCAAGCCAATCAAAAACTATCTTTCTCTAAATATGCGATTAAAACAAAGGCAAACAAGTGTTTTAGGCCTACCTTGGATCCAATGCAAGTTTTTGGAAGCCTCACTCCCTTGCTCCAAATGAGCTTCCTTGAAGTATAATTCTACAAACACAAACAAGCAAACAATTACATAGCACCTGAAAAGCCAATATCATAAAGCATATTCATCAGAATGATCAAGGAGATTATGAAACAAACCATAAAACAATTTGTTGAGAAAAATGAATCTGATTGTATTAATTCAAATGAAGAAGAACTTTACAACCTGTGCCTTGATGCTGTACAAGCTCCTCCCAGGGTCCGACAAGAAGTCTCTACTTTGACAAGCTTCACTCACTTCCCAATGAAACCAAAAGGTATGTGATCTCTCCTCTCAAGTTTAACTAAGAAGTCCCAATTCCATCAGCATTTACCCTCAAAATGTTCAGCTTCTAACCTCCCTAGCAACTGACCCAATGCCTTAATTTATAGTGCAATGGAGGAAGTTACTAGGTCCTCCTTCAAAGGGATAAAGCCCTCCTTCAAAGGGATAGCTCCTCCTATCAAGGGATTAGCTCCTTCTCTTTTGGGATGCATGAACCACTTTGGAGCGAACAATCCACGTCAAAATTCTTCTAGAAACATCTAGAATTAACCCAAAAGTGAGTTTTTTAGGATAAACTTATGCCTTTTTTACTTTTACAGGGGTAAGCACCCACCCCTTTACAGACAGATTGTGCAGGTACGCAGGTATTTTGAACAAAGTGTGCGGGTCCATAGGTAAAAGTAGGAGAAAGTTCAGAACCAGAGTAATATTGATTTTCAATG
The DNA here is from genome assembly GCA_000404065.3 of Pinus taeda. Taxonomy (NCBI): domain Eukaryota; kingdom Viridiplantae; phylum Streptophyta; class Pinopsida; order Pinales; family Pinaceae; genus Pinus; species Pinus taeda. The sequence goes on along the minus strand of APFE030119900.1, from coordinate 19,310 downwards.
TCTTTCTCTCATTTGCAAAGCTTGACATGAAGAGCTAAGGTCTAAGACTTGCTTAGGAGGCTAGTATAAGTGATGATAGACTCATACTGACTACAAATAATCATGGTGACAATATTTTTGTGTAATAGCCCCAAGCTTAGATGACAGTGTACTTGAAACCTTGCAATGAAATTCAAACTGGTATATACAATGAAGGTGAAGTAACTTCAGGGAACAACCTCAAAAGTAGTAGTGCTTGAGGAGCCTACCATTCAATGGACTGCCTGAACAATCCTGACCATCTATTTCCTTCAACAAAAATTCATTTTGTCCTCGATAAGCTAAGATTTTATATGGTCCTTTCCATAAATTATCAAACTTAACATGCTTTCCCTTTTCCTCATTCCATGCATCCCACCGCAACACTACATCTTCTAGCTGAAACTTTTCTTCTTTGGTTTTGCAGTCATAAATCTTATTTATCTTCTCTTGCAACTGGAAATATTTTTGGGAAACCTCTTCTCTTGTTTGCTAAAGGTGAATCATTTGATTAATTTTGTATTGAATATCATCCTCTTCGCTGCCAGCTTCCTGTAACAGTCTCATGACCAGGATTGCAAGTGATGTAGGAAATATTGTATCTGTACTATAAACCAACTCAAAAGGTGACATACCTATGGATTTCTTGCTACTCACTTTGTCAGCCCACAAGGCATTAACAAGCTTTCGATGCCAATTCTTCTTGATTGCCTCCAACATCTTCTTGATAATGTTCACCAAGGACTTGTTTGATGATTCAGCTAATGCATTGCCTTGCGGGTAGTATGTCGTGGAATGACCCAATGTGATATTGTACTTGTTGAAAAACTCAACTATCTTCTTGGACTTAAATGCTACTGCATTATCTATTATAATCTTATGAGGGCATCCAAAACAAGACAAGATATTAGATTCTGAAAATTGGATAATTACTATATCCATAGCTTGCCTTGTCAAAATGGCCTCAATCCACTTGGTGAAGTAATCAGTAGCTGTCAAGATCCATTTGTGTTATGTTGATGACATGGGATAGATTTCCCCTATGAAATCAAGTCCCCACTATTGGAATGGTGCATTTACTTCAATTGGATTCAAAATAAGAGGAAGCAACTTCCCTTTTCCTTGAAAAACTTGGCATTCATGGCAGCCCATCACTGTCTTATACAAATCTGAAAACAAAGTTGGCCAATAATATCCTGCTCTCAAAACTTTGTTACCTATTGTTTTCCAAAACAAATGACCTCCACAATCACCTCTATGAAAAGCATTCATTACTTGCTAAACTTCATCTTCAACCAAACAATTAAGAAGAGCTCCTCTCAGATCTTTCCAATAGAGAGCGCTATTTAAAATGTAGAATTTTGCAAACTTGAGTTTAAGTGATCTACATTTACTTCTTAACATTTCAGGCGGAGATGAAAGATGCTGAAGAACATAAACTATATCAGAATACCAAGGTGATTTGAGAAACATTTCTAATACCTGAATGAGTGAGCCACCATCTTTGTTCTTTGACATTACTGCAATCAAATTTATGTCTAGAGCATGCAAATTTGATTCAACCATTAGTTTTGTCGAGCCTTGTCCTTTGATCAGTTTGGTAGGCTTAATCTCAAGATCATACTCCAACATTTCTACTATCCACTTACCTCTTCTTCCCTCTGGATCAGTTTGCATGAGAACATCCTTGACTGCTGCATTAGGAACATATGCTATAGTATGTGAATACAGAATGTATACTCTGAAATACTTCACTGCTTTTATAAGAGCCAGTGCTTGTTTTTCAATGATATTGTACCGCAAGGCAACATCTCGAATAGTCCTACTGAAAAAAGCAATGGGTTGTTCCACCTAATCTCACTTTTGCATCAAAACTGCAGCCATGGTGTGCTCGGATGAAAATGAAAAGATAATAAAGTCATGAGTATAATCAAGACTAATCAAAAATGGGGCTGTAGTCAAAGAAAACTTTACCAAATTGAATGATTTCATGGCATCCGCGGTCCATTTCACAGTGTCTTACTTCTTCAACATATTAGTTATTTCACGTAAATGCTCAGCCGAATTTGGTATAAATCTACGTAGGAAATTCATCTTACCATTAAAATCCTGAATCTCCTTTTTGTTGCACAGAAAGTCTATATGCTAGATTGCTTCCACCCTTGAAGGATCAATGTGAATACCATATTTAGAAATGATATGACCAAGAAGCTTACCCTTGTCCATGGCAAAAAGTCTCTTCTTTGGGTTTAAATAAATCCCGAATTTCCTAGATTTCTGAAAGACAATCCTTAAGTGGTGCAAGTCCTCATCATCAGAACCAGAAAATACCATCAAATCATCTAAATAAACTACCAAGAAAACATCATTCTCATTAGAAAAGGTTATTTCCATCGCCCACTGAAAGTGGCTTCAACATTCTTCAATCCAAATAGCATTATGACATACTGAAAAATTCCCTAGATGTTGTGAAGGTAGTTTTATCTTGGTCTTTTTCGTTCACCAAGATCTGATTATAGCCTAAGTAACCATCAAGTAGTGATATCTGTGATGCTCCAACTACTCTTTGCAAAATATGGTCCATCTTAGGAACTGGGTAATTATCCTTCAAGGAAACCTTGTTGAGGTTCCAGAAATCTATGCACAATCTTATCTCTTTGGTCTTCTTTCATATCGGGACCAAATTTGAAATCCAATCAGAAAATCTAATTGGAATAATGATGCCAACTTTAAACAATATATTTACCTCTTTCTCGATGGATGGCAGTAGCTTTGGATTGATTCTTCTCAACTTCTGTCTAAAAGGATTTTGATCCGGCTTGATGGGAATAGTATGTTGAATGATATCCTTTTCATACACTTTCAAATCTGAATAATCCCAAGAAAAAACATCAGAAAATTCAGAAAGTAATCTAACATAATTAGCCTTTACTTTGGGAGACAATGCTTTTGATAACTTTACAAGCTTGGGCTTGTCAGTTGTTCCAAGATTTACATCTTCAACTCCTTTTTCCGTAGGAACCAAGCTTGGTTTTCTTTCCACATCATCCTAATCAAAAAGCTCTTCTAAAGGTATGAGACCTCTAGGAATAATATTATCCTTCAACGGTAAAACCTCCATCTGATTCACCTCAATCTCTTGTTCATCAGAATCACAACCATCATCAATGGAAGCATTCTTAAACTTTCCTTCATTATGCAAAAAGGCATTAATTTCATTATCATCCCAAAAAACTTGCCAATACCTCAAATTATCAAGGACAGCGGGCCTATGTTTGACATGAATTTCAAATTTATTGTTAGAGTTCATTGGGGTCTTCAAATTGTTGGCCACAGTGGCAAGTGAATTTGCAATGATGTTTTGAGTCCAGGGTACTGTTGTCAAGGTATATTCAGGAAACATCCTCAAAATATCCAGAACTGAATTTCTATAGGCTCTCATTTGTGGATTCTTTCCCTAATATTCTCCTTTTACCTGTTTAATCACTAGCTCTGAATCACCATAAACTGAAATTCTTTTCGCATTGAGCTTCTTCAAAATTTTAAGACCTGTAATCAAGGCCTCATACTCTGCTTCATTATTAGAGCAATCAAAAGCCAACTTGTAGGAACATACTCTAACATTACTTGGGACTTTGGCAGGCTGGAAAGAAGGGCTTCGATTCCAAATTCCAATATCATCATTGTCCTTACTCATAGCGCCATCAATGTCCATGCTCAAAAGGTCAGCTTCATCTTCTAGATGCTGAAATTTTGCTTCCTTCTCTATCTTACCTTGGCTAATTACTTCATTTTTCTTCTCTTCACTCACCTTTTTCTGTTGTGTAGGCTGCTCAAAAGAACTTACTATTTTTTCTTTTTCTTGATTAAGAATGGCTCTAAATTCTTGGAAATTTCTAGTACATCGTCTACTTCTACAAGCTGAATATCTACATCATTCAATCCACTATCAGAGTACAAAACAAAGGACTCTAAATCAGTATGTACAGCATTTATGGAATGATTCATAGACTTCTCATTAATAGTGATCATGTACTTCATTTTCTTTTCTTGGTACAATTTCCTCAATTGACCGAAAACAGGGATGGTAGCATAAGAGAAGTCAAGTTCTAAAGTGCCTTTGAGTTTAGCACCCCATGATCTAGATAAGATCATACAAATCGAGGTTGTATGTTAGCAAATACCACATCCATCAAGACATTTTTGGTTGGGATTTGATCTAAAGAAACCATCAAATCTTTGATGAGACCAATGCAATGAACTCTATTGAGTTAAAGGAGTACAAATCATGATATTTCTAGGTGATATCTAGGCCCAATTTTTCCATAATGGCTTTAGGCATAAAATTATGAGAAGATCTGGAATCTAACATAACATTATGGAGAATGTATTCATGTAGTATAAGACTCAGATAAAAGGGAGGTACTTCACTATCTTCAGGCTGACCGTCTATGGCTGGACCAAAAATGAGTTCAGGATGATCATCTTCGACATTCACCTTGTCTAACAAAGGATCTATTTGCAATATTCTAGATACATGGTGTTTATAATTGCTATTCTTAACCAGCTCAGTCAAAGGAATGGACACTTTTAATTTAGAAATTTCACTCTCTAAATTAAAGGATGAAACTTTTTCTACCTATTTGACAACAATGTCCTTCCTATCTGCTTGCTCTTTCGCTGCACTATCTTTTTGCTGATTGTTCTTCTCATTTGCAGTGATACTTTTTGACATACTTTTTTGGAACTTGGATCAGAAACCTCTTTCCCTTTCTTCTGAATGTTTGAGGAATCATTCTTGGATTGTACATCCTTTCTTTTCTGAATGGGATTCACCAGTACATCTCTGCTCCTTAAAGAGTATTTCCTCTGCTGTGAAGACAAAGCATTCATATAACCACGTTGATAATCATCATATTCAGCCTCTAAAACCACATCATTTGCTAAGATGTAATCTTCATCCCTTTGTATGTCTGGAACTTCTGCATATTCTTCATCTTCAGTTAGAAATATAGGGTATACCATCAGCAGTGAAAAAGTGATTTGTTTAAAATACCATATGTTTGGCATCTTCTTCTTCCATTCCTTGAACATAATTCTATTGTAAGGGAGTTTTGATCTGTTGTTGTTGTGCCTGTTGCTCTGATGCCTTTTGTTCTCTTTGCTTGATTCGGAATTGGTGTTGCTACTGTCCTCTAAAATTTGGATTCTCGATTGGAGTTTTAGGTCTATCTGTGATGGTTAACCGGCCAACCATCCTTTCCATTATTTGAATCAGTGTATCCATCTTTACATCTGAAGGAAATGCTTCTTCTTTTATGGTCACTCTTTTCTCTGATCTCATTCTTTCTCTTTTGGCCACCAAGTTTGCTTCTACACTCACTGCATTATTTTGCATGTCTTCTAGTGTGGTAAGATCTCGTTCCCGCAACTAATATGCCATAGCAGCATTGAAACCATCTGGAAACTTGAGTAGAGATAATCCTTCTGGTGGTTTCATGTTAGTAGGAATAGCATTGTATACTACATTAAACCTCACACAATAGTTTTGCACACTCTCACTGGTATTTCTTTTAATGTTCTCATACTCGGACAAAACCTAAAGTGTATTCTTCTTCACCTCCCATCGATCCGGGAATTGCCTATGGAGGATTGGTAAAGTGGTGATAGAGGCTACCAGTAAAGCTCTGAACCATTTTTGAACTTCACCTCCAAAGCTTTGTACAAACAATCGCATCGACACATCTTCAATTTCTACTTCATGGAGGTCAAATAAATCATTCATTTTATCAACATGTTGCTAAGTTGTCATGGTTTGAGTAGCATCAAAGAAAGGTATCTTGGTTTGATAATCGGTGGGCATGGCACCAAGGTTCTAAGGTAAAACCAAGGGTGCATACTGGACAGCCATAACTCAAGGTGGATTTAAAGCAAGGATTGGGCTACTAGGAGTTGATGGAGTAGTTGATGGAGAACTGGGAGGAATAGGTGATTGATGGGAAATGATAGGTTGATGGGGAAGTGAACGTATGAATGGAAGCGAGGAATGAATTTTAGAGGTTGAAGGGAATAATGATGAACTGAGGGTAGTGGACATTGGTTTAGAAATCTCAGGGATCTTAGCAATAGTGAGGGATGATTGAGGGGAATTTGGGATATACTTATCAATTGACCGGCTTTCCTTTTAGACTTCAAGATCTGCAATAAACTCAGGATCTAGAACTATATCATCAAGTGCACTTTCAAACGTGGTTCTAAATATGGAAAGGTCAAATGCCAGATCAAATGGGAGGTCCTCTAAAAACAACCACTCATCAGGGCAAGAATCTACTTTTATTGAAGGTGTGGGACTGATTGAACTTTCTTGTCTTTTGAGTCTTCTTGAAATCAGATTAGGATTATCCACTACTAGGGCAGGATTTGGATTTGGATTGGCCCTAGTGTACTTTCTTGGAGCCAGTGTGCTCAAATTTTGAAGTTTTATATATTGCTTTACAACTTTCCAATTTAGCCTAGTAAATTCTAAGACTCATCATCCATAGGCTTAAGAATTCAAATGAAAGATATTGCTGGGGTGATTATTCTTTTGTTCCCCTATATGGTCACCACTATGTTATCACCTAGATTGAACCTCAGGCTGAAGGAAGGCAAGCCAAGGTAACCACAAACCACGCTTAGCCAAGTAGCTATCACTACTAGGTCGGAAGAGGGATATCTCCTTAAGTATCTCAGCCAAGATGACTGGATCAGGTAAAGGATATTATGCTAGGTATAGCAGCACGATGTTTTGATTGAATTTTTGAAGGGGTTTTGTCGGATCAGGAGGAGTTGGACAGTTTAGGTCTAGGGTATTAAGTCAAAATTGCAAGGTGTTCAATGGGGCAAGGTAGGAATAAGCTTTAGAACTCTAGGGCTTGATGGGGTGAGATGCTTTATACTAGTGAGAGACTAATAAGAGCATGTGAAAACGATGGATCCTTCCTAGACTATAGAAAACATGAAATGATGAATGGCTTCGCAAGGCAGAAAACTGATGCAACGAATTCTTCCTATCAACTGGAAAACATTCAACTAGAAGCAATGAAATAATTAATGGAATACATAAAACACATTAAAAAATGATCGCATAAGAAGAAACTGTACTAAAACTCATACCACATGGATACCATAAAAATAGTTGCAATTCCTATTAATCTCTTGCCAAACTGCTTACAAAAGGTGTACAATCAAGGTCTGAGCATCCAACTAAGTGTAACCCTTTACAATTAGAAATAAGAAGAAGATATAGACATGAATCCAACCTCCTCCCATACTTAGGGGTCGAATCCCTAAGATGAGGAGCTAATCTAACTAATACTGAACAAGAAACAGGAATATAGGCATTCCATCAACTTGCCTCTAAAAGTGAAAATTTGGTTCATTTGAGCTCAAACTAACTTCTAAAGCAATGAATCTACCTTATATCACTATTTATCTATCATAGTTACATGCCAAGTCATCATTTAAAAAGTTAAATCATCCTCCATGAGAGAGAATCCATGAACATAGTTAAAAACTGGAAAAATAGGCATCTTGAGCAAAAACTGCCCTACGCGCAACGTCACCGGCCCAAACCGCAGCTCCACTTTCAAGTCCATTTTGGAGGCCTTCTCGACATCAAAATTGCACTCATGATAGCTCACTGGAAAGGTCTTCAAATATAATTTACAAAACACTTTGAATTTCATAATTTGAATTTCATTTGACTCCTCAAAACTTGATTCTCCCAAGATTCCTTCTGTGTGTCCAAAAAGTGGAAGAAAGGTCATTTTTAGGGTGTTTTTGACCTTTTGGTGGACCAGTTCTGCCCCAAAAACTTTGAAAATTGCTAGGGTGCATGTCCTCTTCACTCTAAATCCAAAAATTTAAACCATTTCTTCAATGGGTTCCCCTAGTAAAATCGCAGCGCCACCGAGGCAGGTTTCCTATGTGTAGAACTTCAAAAATTGGCAAATGACAAAAATATCTCCAAACTTGCCCAAAATTGGTGAGAATCATCATCATCAAGTGTCCTGATGAGTTAAGGAAGCTTCAGCAAGAATCCTAAGCCTATCCTCCTCCTTTTTTCCTTTCAAAGCCCGCCTTAGCCTATTTTTCATTTTCTTGACCCTCGTATTGCAAATCCTGTTTTGGGTCTTGTAATGATAGGCCATGTGTTTGATCATCTTATTTTCTTTATTGGCCTTCTATAGCAGCTTCTCAAGGTGCAAGTTGACTCTCTCAAGCCAATTTTCTGTATTCTCTTCAATCTCTTTTTCAATAAGAGTCAAATTGTTATAGATCTGATCCAAAAATATATGATAATGCAAATAAACCCAAGAATAACAAGATCTGAATATAGGAAATTCTTCGCTTTATTTATATCAAACCCTTAAGATAGGGAAACACCATACATTCACTCCTTAAGGAAGGAGAACACTCCACAAGCCATATGCCTGTTCATACAATATTCCTTGACACCTCTCCATGTGGAGTCTCTAGCCTCTACATAGGCCTTCATACATACAATACCATGGATCATTACCATGATTCCCCTCATACCATCGAACTAATACCATGGGCCCATTACATTATTACTAACTTACTTGTGTACCTTACATGATATGGGTTAACCACCTTATTTATTACTATGGCCCATCCCATTATTACATTATTACCTTGGGTACCTCCCTTTGTACCTCATATTATCCCCCCTAGGTATATAACATTCCACCCCCCTTAGCATGTTTCGTCCCCGAAACATGGGAAGAAAACAAATAATAAGATCTACTCAAAAGAGTAGTCCATTGGTACCATGCACATGCATCTAGTCATCCAAGAGAAAGGTGAACCCTCGATCTCGCTAGTGCCTCGCTCGCTTGAGATGGAAGTTGACCGTGGCAGCGCTTGTGTGTTGATGTGTAGTAGGTGGATCTTCGCTCCTCTCTATTTGTCCTACGGGGGTTGTTCTCCTTGTGGCTAATTGGTTGCCATCTTGTTGGTTGTTCTCTTGCGGGGTAATGTGGATGATGATATGTTGAAGTTTTAACCCACGATGTCTTTTTCTTTAATTCACCCCTTACTAGAGCCTGACGGTTATGTTGTGGTGCCAGCTGTGGTGTCTTATCTTCCAATATTACTTCAACCACTGAGCCCTCCTCTGATGTATTAGCACCTGTAACCTTTTCTTCTTCAACCTTTGTTTGTGTTTGATTGTCGATCATCACTGGTGCATCATCTGATATGTCAGTCCTTGGAACATCTTCTGTTTCAGCCTCCATGTACTCTACCTATTTATTGATGGAAATATCATGTAATGTAGTTTTCTTCTTTTTATACCAAAGCTTCAGGAATTTCTTCTGCACATTAATATTGATAGTACCCGCTGATTCCATCCATGGGTATCCCAAAACAACATCCATATTATCCATCTCTAAAGTATAAAAATAACTATGCAATACATACTTATCCATAGAAATCTTCAAATCCTTATACATGTGAACATCCTCATCATCCACCTATGTGTTTTCAATGTGTCTTGCTGAAACTTGCAATTTTTTTGCCAAATCAACATTGATAAAATTATGCTTGCAACTAGGATTTATAGAAACAATGATCTTCTCCTTTTGAATCAATCCATGAACCTATAATAACGATATACCAGTAGGAAATAGCCCCACATGTTTCTCCTTATGAGACCATCTGTCTAAAAGTAATTTTTCAAATTCTTCATCGAGCAGGTTGGAACACTTCTTTTGGTTAAGTAATCCCCACCATGTGGCTACCTCATCTTCAAAATTACCCACTACTAACCATTTCCAATTGTTTTTCCATAACCTCTTGTATTCTTTTATGTATTCTTCAATAGTAGGACCATTATCTTTTCTTGTAAAACATAGAACTGCCATGAAGAGGGTTTTGAAAAAATTCACTTACTTGGTGAAAATTTGAAATTGTCACAGTTTAGTCAATATTGCTCAGAATCCCTATTATGGCCCGTTTTCAAAAATGGAACAATCATTCTACATCTGCCCATGTGATAGAAATCTTGATCTAGGCACTGGAATTTCAAATCTGCGCTACAACTCTCTCGCCGTGACCAAAATTTCTGCAAAAAAAGCCTGATTTTAAATTAGCGATATCTCCCTCATCCGGACTCCGATTTGACTGATTTTTTTTTTTTAATTGGTTATTTTTCCACAAAGAATCCAGATCTATAATTATATTTTATAGATATTGTACCAGTACGTCCAGATCGGCGCTGCAAAATTGTTGTCCCGAAAAATTGTCTGCAACACCACTGATTTTTAGATCAGTGATATCCCCTTCATCCGAACTTCGATTCAGCCAAATTTTTTTTTTTGAAATCGGGTATTTTTTCACAAAGAATCCAGATCTATAATTAGATTTTGTAGATTTTTCTCTAAAATGTTCAGATCTGATCTGCAAACTCGCCGCCCGAGAAATCTTGCAAAAATAAATAAAAAAAATTCTCCACTTTTTGCCCAAGAAAGTTCTCTGATACCACTTGTTATAGATCTGATCCAAAAATATAAGATAATGCAAATAAACCCAAGAATAACAAGATCTAAATATAGGAAATTCTTCACTTTATTGATATCAAACCCTTAAGGTAGGGCAACACCATGCATTCACTCCTTAAGGAAGGAGAACACTCCACAAGCCATATGCCTGTTCATACAATATTCCTTGACACCTCTCCATATGGAGTCTCTAGCCTCTATATAGGCCTCATACATACAATACCATGGATCATTACCATGATTCCTTCATACCATCGAACTAATACCATGGGCCCATTACATTATTACTAACTACTTGTGGTCCCTTACATGATATGGGTTAACCACCTTATTTATTATTATGGCCCATCCCATTATTACATTATTACCTTGGTTACCTCCCTTTGTACCTCATATTATCCCCCCTAAGTATATAACACAAAGTGACTTGTGCCTCTTTACCACTTTTTCATTTCATCTTGAGCATTTCCAACTCCATGAGGACTTGTTTGTCACTCACCTTCTTGTTTTCTTGCTCCAAATATGTGATAACATATTTGGCTCTCTCCAAATTGTCTACCAAAGCTTGTTCTTAAGCCTCTTTTTCTTGTATGATGATGTCTTTTATGGTTCCTTGGTCCTGAGCCTCTAAGTTAATGATTTCAATTCCATGATGAGTTCAACGCTGCTCCGGCTCGTCATGCTCAGTCAAGTCAATGTCTCTTTCCTCCTCATCATCAAAACTCTACTCTGACATCTTTTCCTTCCCTTTGTGTAGTTGTTGTACCTGTACCTGCTATGTCGATGAAGAAGGCAAAGCCCCTTCCACATCCTATGGAGATAAAATTTGCCTATGGGCTAATGAAGAAGGCAAGGTCTCTTCCACATCCCATGGAGAAAACACTTTCCTATCAACTACAAACAATCTCCTTGTGCCCCTCTGATATGTCATGTAAACGGGCACCTCGGTTGTTCTAGTCTCCTTGGCTTCCTCATCTGTTTTCACTTGGTTACTACTAGAAGGTCCCCCTACTTCTTGAGACACGGGTGGAGGAATTTGAAGACCCATAAAGATCTCATGAGAAATAATGGTCTCCCAAGAGATGTTGAGGAGACTAAGATGATGAAGCACAATTATCTTGATCAAGGAGTAATGATAGAGACTACTCATCTACTGAGGGTATGGCTTCTTCTGGACAAAATGAACCATCTCCTCAATATTCCTGAACAAGAAGTAAGGGAGGTTTAAAATCCTCACCCTAGTAAAATGCATGAGGAGCCTGATGTGACAGGTGTACAACCTGGAGAATCTGCCCTCACAAGTGAAATACTTCATGATGATTTTCATCATGGGGACATACTTGTCTTCAATAAATCTAAAAGGAAAAAGTCTCTTCACCTCATTTCTGTGTTGGGGTTTGATATAAGGCTCATAGTAGTGTTCATCCATGTACTAGGCCTTGTACCACTTCTCCCCTACATTTGGAATCCTTGTGGCATCTGAAATGATGGAAGGTGAAACTGTGAAGGTTACCCTAGAAAGAGTTACCTTGTTGTCCCGAATATGAGCTACAAAAAGTCTAGTGAGGTCAGGTTGATGTTGAACTCTCTCTACCTTCTCACAGAACTCATAGCATCCAAGGTATCTGAAACATGTGACAGCCAACTGAGAGGCCTACAATTCTCTAAGGTTTCATGGCTCTTCTATGATAATCCTGCCTCCTTGTGTGGTTTTCTCTGTTGCCTAGCTCTATCTACCGAGGTTTCACTGCTTGTTTTTTGCTCCTCCTCATAGTCTCGGTCCTCTATGTCCATGTTTGTGAGGCTAGAGGTTGTATAACGGGAGTGAGTGAAAGTGTTTTAGGAGTGAGGGGATGGGAAATGATTTCATGGACTAAAAATGAATGAGTGAGTAGGAATGATGAAAATGAAATGGAGGGCTTGTCTTGTTTGAGAGACTGCCCTTGGCGAAGAGGGATAAAGGGATAGGGATAGAGTTTATAGCTGTAGGGATAGGTGATAGGAGGAACAATGAGGGTTTAGGGTTTTAGGCATCACTAGGGAGAGTTTTAAGGTTTCATATTTATCATGGAGAATGATGCTTGTGATGTTTTATTAGGAATCCAAACTACAGCAAAGGAGGTCAAATTACTTATATGCAGTTGAGAGAGAGAAAATTTGAGGTTTGTATGAAGATTTCAGGCTTTTCTAGCCCTCCTTCTTAATGCACAGCATCGGTACATAGACGCGCAGTGCCACCCTAGAAGCACAGTGCCAGTGTCAAATTACACTCTGAAATTTTTCCAGATGTGTAGCGTTGGTCTCAACGCGCAGTGACAAGCTCTGAACATGTAGCGCCAACCTTGCCTGCCTCAGAAGTGTAATGCCACTCTGCCAATGCATAGCGCAACTCAGCCACTGCTCCAGAAGCATAGCAGCACCCTCCAAAAGCACAATACCAACCTTCCTTCACCCAAAACTCACTCAAACTTTCCTCTTCTTCTCACTTTTGGACCCGTTGCTTGCCAAATGAGAATAATGATATTGAAAATGAAATGTGGGAGCTTAAATAGGAGTATATTTTGATTTTTCACTTGAAAAACCCACTTTCTAATGTTTCTTGTCCTTCTTCAAAACTCTGTTTTAATGCCTTTTCTTCTTTGTGTCTTTGTAGGTGGATAATGCTCAACTTGAACTAATTTTTGCAGTGTCTCTTTGTCTTGCAACAAGGAGAGATGCTCTGGTGCAGTTGGGATCATTTATTACATATAGTGACTTAAAATTACATAAGAAATACAAATAAACTCAACATACTCTGTTTTCACCTCAAAACATGTTTTTGAGGTGAAAATTACATTAGGTTAAAAGACAAATATTCAGAAACTATGACGTACAAGCCAGCATGCTTGACTTATTTATCATCCTGTTGACACCTAATCATCAGGATTGGGTGAACATAATGTAAATAAATAAATAAGTAAGTAATGTGAATAGTCATTGGGAGATGAAGTGAATAGTCTCTCCCTCATGTATATAATAAGGCCAACCTGAAGGAATAAACACGAATCAATTTTTGGTTGAGGAGTTACTGCCTGGTCTGACATGGTATCAGAGCCAGCTCCCAAAATTAGGTTTTGTGTAACTCCTGGTGTCAGTTTCTCCCTATGTTATACCTTGCATACAAAACTCTGCTACTCTTCTCTCCATTTAAAAGTGCTTCCCATATAAACGTTGTGGTGTTAGTCCCTGACGTTTTCTCTCAAGCCCACCTATTCGCGTCTCTGCTACATTGCTCAATACCTGCCTTCAACCATTGCCTACGCCCTCTGGATCCCTAGAATATTCATAATTGTCCTCCCTGCGCTCATTATTGGCACGTTTTTTTCTTGGGTGTAATGTCTCTCTGATTTACAGAAGAAGAGCATTGAATCTCTATGATGAACGCCTAGTGCACCAGCTCTCATAGAAGAAATGCCTTGCTCCACGAATTCACTCAATTCATACAATCAGCATAAGGTTTTCTGCTCACAAACAAGGATTGAAACAAAAAAAAGGTCCAGCGAGCATCGGTATCTATGGTATGAGCATTATTTTCCTTTTAAATCCATGTTGGCATATGCGTTGAGGCCTGAAGTTTGAATGCTTCATGTAATATGATTGATGTTGCCTGTTATAAGTCAATTTATAAGTTAATACAAAAAAATTTTATTACATTGAACGCAAGTGGTCTAGTTTCTTGAATACGATGTACAGTTTTTTTTTATTGAATGAAGAACATTGCTTCCATAAATATTCCATAAGTATTCCTGTTTTGAAGAACGTTACTTCCATAAGTATCCTTAGGAAATTAGCGTACACGCTGAGGGGAATGACACTACCTACCTACATGTTCCAAAGGGAAAGTGGGCCCTTGGAATAAGCACTATACACATGCCATTTTGGACTTTAAACACTTTATTCAAAGCCAGATAAAGTAATCAATCCGTTGGGAGGAGGAAGGTCTTTGTAAAACATAGAATCTACTGCAACCTGAATGAAACACGTGTTAGATACGATAATGAATGCGTGCACTAATATATTTTTTCCAGAGTGAAAGATAAACACGATGTAGTTGATTTATATTAGCTTGTTAGTGTAGTTTTTGTAGTAGCGACTGCTGTGAGGAGCTATAGGATCAAATGTCAGTGCCCAAACTGGGCAAGAAAACAACAAAATTTGTCATTTTCTTGTTTCCTGTACAATGGAGAATAGGGTGTGGGAAAAAGATTTAGAACAGAGATTTGACACTGATGAATGTGAAACAAGGCTCTGATTGGCTTTGCTTTATTCTATTCTGGTAAGATTTGGAACAAAGGATCGGGATATATGCAACGTTGTATTATTGTTTAACAATCTGCACTAAGAGTCAAAATTTTTTAAATTGTAATTTAAAATAGATTAATTAATTAATTAATTAAAAAAAATTACCACGAGAAATACAATTTTACTGTATATTGGCAGAAGCTCTTTTCTATCAGCAGAAGTATTTTTTACAGAATGCATTCAATCATATCCATGGTGGGAATGGTTCTCACTGGCAATGAGAACTATCCTGAATGGTCCTAGATGATAAAACATACCCTCACTTTCAATGAGTTGTGGAAAGGAGTGTGTGTCGGAGACAGAGACAATGAACCAGAACAGCCTACCTCAGACAAAGAGCTTGTCATTTGGGAAAACAAGAATAGAAAAGCTTATGCATTAATCGCAGCATTTGTAAATGAAGAGGTGATTCGCCATATTTCATCATTCTCAACTGCCTTTGGAGCCTTACAAAAGCTGAAAGAACTCTATGACTCACATTCTGCACTTGAAGTTGTTCAACTCATGATTAAACTCTTCACTCTTGAACTACAAAATAATGATCCTCTTGCT
>APFE030119891.1:0-14269 GCA_000404065.3 Pinus taeda | reverse complement strand
ATATATATTTTGAATATTTCTTTTCTAAAAATATGTGGCCACATTAGTTAAGCCTAACCTCGAGTTCATCCACCATAATTGGCCCATAACCTTTTAATCATGGAGGCTATTTAGCAATGGGATCTAGAGAAATTACCCTAACCCATAACATAGTAAGGTTGAGTTAAAATTATTTTATATTTATGATTATTTAATTACAATTAATTTTAAATAGTAGTGTTTAAGGGCAACCTTTTAGAAAGTTTCTCGCTTTTTCATATAATTTGTCTTGATCACCTACTTTGATAGGTGAACTTTTCACAATTGAAGTTCCTTTAAGGTTTATGGGGATGATGAATACATATATGAAGTCAAAAATTAGTTTAGACAACATAAATCAAGATTTGGCCACAATTTAGTTTGGGTGATTCTACTAGAAAATTAGTGTGAAACTCATAGCAACAATAATTATAATTTGCTATATCTTATTAATAAAAATTATTAATTATTTTTCAATGGTAAATAATAAAATATAATTTGTAAATCTTTGGGTCCAATCATTTTTATTTTTCCTTAGAAACATTTTTCTATGATATATTTCACATTGTCAAAATAAAATAAAAATTAAATCAACCATAATTTTATTTTAAATTATTATTATTCTTAACCACTAGGCTTCACCAACGCTTTATCATGTAAATCCTTAATTTGTGAATAAGGGTTGTTATAATGTCATGGGCCAACTCCATGTCTTAGTAATAACAAACACATATCTCATCATAGATTTCACATTGTCAAAAATAAAATAAAAAAGAATAAAAATTAACTAAATGATAACTATATTTTATATTATTATTATTCTTAACCATGATGATTTACCAACACTTTGCAATGTAATCTTTAATTTGACCGTAGGCTTTGTTATAATATCATGGGCTAAAGCCATGACTTGTTAATGTCACATGCTAGAAATACCATAACTCTTTTGTTCACATGACATTTGTTAAAGAAATCTATTTAATTAAAAACATAGAAAATGCATGGTTTCAATCTTTTATCTAGAAGCTCACTTTACTATAAAATGCATAAATTGTAAACAACTTTTATTACAATAGCATGGACTACTATCATGACTTAGTAATACTACATACCCAATAAACCATAACTAATGTTAAAATAAAATAATTACATTTAAAATAATAATCATCAATCACTAAATTAATATTGTGAAAACCTTATTCCAAAATAAACACACTTATTATATTTTTTAATCAAGTTAACTATTATTTTAATTAACTAATAAAATTAATTAATTATTTAGAATATTTGATAATTATAAAAGATAAATAAACAACTTTATAATACCTTTTAAACTTAATAATTTTTTAGTAATTTATTTTAAAATTAGAGATTAATTCTTTAAATCTAGTAAATTACAAAACCAAAAAATAATCATAACTCTTAATTATTTAAAAAAAAAAAATTATAACTGTTTGGTTCATTAACCATTAATGAAGAGTAACTTTAAATTATTTATTAATAAAAAATATCACTGGTTACCTAATCATTTATTAAAGATGCATTTACATTACTTCCTAGTTCCAATTAAGCCCAAAAATCAAAGTTGTTAATCCATGACGAGTTGAAGTTAACCTTTAAACCTCTGTATCCCGACTCAACCTTAAAATGGTTCTTGTCAATGCCCCCTCGTAAATGGTATACTCCATATCCATAGCATGGAGACTCTAACTCTCCAGGGTGGTATTTATAGGGCTTGTTCTCACTGCACATTCTATCACATCTCATGGGCCAAACTAGAAGATGCTAACCGTGAGGTTATCTCGGCAATTTAACCCCATGACTTCTGAATCATGGAGGTATTTAATAAAGGAAATTCAAGGAATTAAGTTAACCGAGAATGTAGTAAGGTTAGGTATAAAATATTTTCCATTTATGATTTTCTAATTTCAATTAATTGTATGGAGTAGTGTTTAAAGTCTATTTTTTCGAAAGTTTTCCGGCTTATTTTCTCATCTAATTTGTCTCTATCCGATGGGATTCATTGAAATCAAAAGTTTCATAGGTGAACTCTTCACAATTGAAGTTACTCAAGGTTTTTTTTGGGGGGTGATGAATACATATATGCATTCACAAAACCAATTTAAACAATACAAATCTAGATTTGGCAACAATTTGTTTTCTAAGAATTTGGCTACAAATCCATCCCAAACTCCAAAAGGTCCCACTTAAATACTACTACTAATTTATTATAAAATAAAAAATAATTTATAGTTATAAGTAGAAACAATAATTATAATTTGTTCTATCTTATTAATAAAAACTATTAATTAGTCTTGAGTTATAAATAATAAATATAATCTGTAAATCTTTAGGTGCAATCATTTTTATTTTTCCTTTGTCACTTTTTTTTTTTAATAAAGTATTTTACATTTTCATATTTCTTCATACATGTTGGTAGACTTTGATAAGAATCAAAACATTTATCTCATGATACACTTTACATTGTCAAAAATAAAAAGAATGATAAAAATTAACTAAATCATAATTTTATTTTAAATTATTATTATTCCTAACCATGTGGATTGACCAACACTTTACCACATAAACATTTTATTTTTGATGACCTAGAAATGCCAAACATTTATGTGGTGATGCATTTCACATTGTGAAAAATAAAATCAAGGACAAAAATTAACTAAAGGATAACTATATTTTATATTATTATTATTCATAACCATGGGGATTCACCAACACTTTACCCTTCAAATCCTTATTTTGTGAATAATTTTTGTTATAATATCATGGGCCAATGCCATGCCTTAGTAATTCCTCATGCCCAAGAAACCATAACATGAAATTTTTTTAAGCAAATTTATTTAATTAAAAACATAGAAAGGGCATAGTTACATTTAAAATAAATGTCAACTTTTTATGTGGAAGAATATTGGGTTAACTTTACTATGAAATGCATAATTTGTAAAGATTCATTATTGCAATAACATGGACTATTATGGTGACTTAGTAATACCACATAACCAAAAAACCATAACTAATGTTCACACCATATTTTTTTAATAAACTCATTTAATTAAAATAAAACAATAGTCATCAACAATTAAACTAATATTCTAAAAACCC
This sequence comes from Pinus taeda, assembly GCA_000404065.3. Classification (NCBI taxonomy): domain Eukaryota; kingdom Viridiplantae; phylum Streptophyta; class Pinopsida; order Pinales; family Pinaceae; genus Pinus; species Pinus taeda. Next base: position 11,131 of record APFE030119891.1, on the reverse strand, counting down.
TATTCTAAAATAAACCCACCTATTATACTTTATTAGTAAAATTAATTTATTACTATATAGTTATATTTTATTAATAAAATTAATTAATTTCTTTATAATTATTTTTATTAGTAAAATTAATTAATTACTTTATAATTATTAATAAATATAAAAAGAATTAAAGGTACCCCTTATCCTCCATCACTACTAAATTATTACCACCCACTCAAGTCCTCTTCACTTTTGGATAGGATGGCGAGTGCCAGGGTTTACTATTGCAGCGAGCTGATGGTGGTCCTAGCCGGGACTGATGCAAAGATTGAAGGGGTGAGCGTCATTATCCACGTTGTCCTCTCCGTGGAATGGCGCAGTAAAGGGCCTCAAACCCGTCCAGACCACTACGGCAAAGCATCTCTGGAGTTCTCTGCCTCAAGGAGATATGATTTTTTGATCTAGAAACGGAAGGGCATGTCGAGGACCTATGGCGTTAGAGATCTGCTCAAAAAAGCCGGTCAGATCTATGATTTGGGTTTTTTCTCTTGTATTTCGATCAAATTGATAGCTGAAAATGCCGAGGGTTTTGAACTGTGCGAATGCTCCTTCCGGCAAAAATTACACCGTGATCAAGCCATGAGGCGCTCCGTGGTAGTCCACCTCCATGCATGGTTAAACAAGGAGGTTTTCTAGGTGATGAGAAGCGTGGTGCTCAACCACTACTTTGATCAAAGGTGCCACCAAGCCGTATTGAACTTAGGGACCAGGACGCGCCGATCCCAGAATGCACAGAGCAATGGTAGGGGGGTCTGCATGCTGCAGTTCTACCCCCTCTTACAATGAAATGGCCAAAACTTTACAGATCCGGCCGAGATCTACCGGATCCAGCCAACATGCGTGACCCTAGGCAGCAGATCGGTAGCTCCAAGCAAAGATCGAACAGAGGGTTTGTATATCTAGACATGCATAAAGAAAGAAGACCCAAAATGAGGCCACATCTAGAAGATTCAGAGCTGGTAAGAACAACCCGTTTTCAGATATTTATTAAATCCCCTGAGGGGAAAACCCGATTAGTGTGGGTTCATGCAGGATGCACCATCTTGCAGCTGAAACAACAGATATGGACAGAGATGGGATACCCAGTTCAGATTCAACATTTGGTGAGTGGGAGGTGGTCACTCCAGGAATGTATAACAATGGAAAGCTATGAGATCAGCCCAGGAACAATCCTTGTTTTAAACCTGAGGCTCAGAGGAGGGGCTCTCCCTCAAGGACAGCCAAGCTCTTCACGGGGAGGCAAGGGGAAAACAGTGCCCCAGCACCAACCCAAGGGAGGCTTATCCTATAAAAAAATTCTACAAGGCAAGAGAGACTCAGGGCCCTCGCTAGACCACGGCGGAAATAAACCCAAGCCATACATTGTAGATCAATTGGGGCAAACCCCTACTCTGAACTTTGACTCTATAGGGCTGGATGATTTCGTAAAGTCCTATGAAACGCAGGCCCTAATATGCCGTTTTAACAGTTTTTCACCTAAACCAATGGATCTATTCCATTGGATCTTCACCAATTGGACCATGGAATGTGACATACATCTATGCTCCAAGGGGTTTTTCATAGTAAGATTCACATCCAAGGAAGTCAGAGATACAGTCATCAGCGCTGGGCCGTGGTTTTCGGGAACAACAAGGCTGTTTATGACCTCATGGTTTCCAGATTTCGACCCAAACAAAATGACTGTATCCATAGTACAGGTTTGGGTGCGCCTATACAACCTTCCCCTTCACTTCTGGAGAGAACAAGTCCTGGAAGGTATTGGGAACAACATAGGGAGATATATTAAAACAGATCTGGAAAGGATTGATGAAAGGATATACACCTTCGCACGCATTTGTGTGGAAGTGGATCTAAGCAAAGGGCTGCCGGACAACATAAGGGTTATCTACAAATAGGAAAATTGGTTACACGCTTTAGACTATGAAAACACATCTTTGAGATGTAGGCTCTATAGGCACACACGACACCTGCAAAGCTCTTGCCCAGAAGCCAAGAAAGTAAACAGTAAAAAGAAGTAGAAAGGGAAGCAGAGGAAAGGATGGCAATTCCCCCACACTCAGAGGATGAAGAATCGGAAGCAGAGGAGGAAGAACCCACTGCAGAGAACGCCAAGGTTACTCAAAAAACAGAGACTCAGAAGGGTACCACTTCAGGACTCACAATATCACTCAAATTAGGCGGAGAAGAATGAGGTAGAGATGACAAGTGCGGACCGAAGCATGGGCCGCATCAAACAGCATTACCAATCAGATACTTCATACTCAGACAAACAACGAGTCTCACGAAATACAGAAACACAGCTAGTCATTGCTTCGATCCAGGCCACTCAAGGAGAATGGCGCAAGGTTGAAAAGAAAAAGGGGAGAAAAACTTGAAGCGTGAGTTTTTACTCACTCACGGAATTCAGTTTTTCTTTCTTTCTCTCTTCTCTCTCTCTCTTTTCTTATTTCTTTGTGCACGTTAGTATTCTAATGTTGTGTGGGGTGCGTAAGCACCCGAGCGATGTGGCTGCTTACAGAATTCTTAATTGCATCTGCTAGTGTAACTTTTCATTAATTCTTTAATAAAAGGTTACAGTTTTTTCCTTTGGAAACAAAAACTATAAAAAAATTAAATAAATAACTTTATAATAGTTTCTAAATTTAATAATTTTCCTAAATACCTTATTTTAAATAAAGATTAATCCTTTAAATCTAGAAAGATACAAACCAATGAATTTATACATTATAACTATAATTACTTATTAATAAAAAAATATCATTATTTTGTTTATCCTTAATTAAAGAAGTAAATAGAATCATTTACATTCCTTCCTAGATCCAACTAAGGGCAACAATCAATTTTGTTAATCTAGCATGAGTTGAAGTATCATTAAACTTCCTTATGGGGACTCAAACATTAAAATCCTTCTTCTCAATGCTCCCTCTTAAATGAAATAGTCCATATCCATAGCATGGAGACTACTCTCCATGGTGGTATTTAGAGTCCTTGTTCTCACTTCCCTACAATTTATGTGGATCTTTGACCTCAAAAAATAGGGAAATGAGATCTTATGGAACATTTATGGAAACTTTGTTATTAATTATATATAATATATTATAATATATATTATATATATATTATATATATATATATATATATATATATATAGAATATTTCTTTTCTAAAAATGTGTGGCCAAATTAGTTAAGCCTAACCCTGAGTTCATCCACCATAATTGACCCATGACCTTTTAATCATGGAGGCTATTTAGCAATGAGAGTTAGAGAGATTACCCTAACCCATAACATAGTAAGGTTGAGTTAAAATTATTTTATATTTATGACTATTTAATTACAATTAATTTTAATTAGTAGTGTTTAAGGGCAACCTTTTGGAAAGTTTTCTTGCTTATTCATATAGTTTGTCTAGATCAGCTACTTTGATAGGTGAACTTTTCACAATTGAAGTTCCTTTAGGGTTTATGGGGATGATGAATACATATATGAAGTCAAAAATTAGTTTAGACAACATAAATCAAGATTTTGCCACAATTTCTTTTGGGTGATTCTTACTAGAAAATTAGTCCTAAACTCAAAAAAAATGCACTTAAAGGCTATTCATAATTTTATTAACAAAAATAAAAATAATTTGCATTTTATAAATGAAACTAATTATAATTTCCTAATCCTTTAATTAATAAAAATATTAGTTTCTCCATTAATAATAATAAATATAATTTGTTAAATCTTCTGGCGTCCAATTCATTTTTTATTTTCCCTTACTTTTTTTTTTTCAAAAAGTATTTCACCTCTTCAATTATGTGGGTAGAATTTGATAAGAATAAAAACATTTTTCTATGATATATTTCACATTCTCAAAATAGAATAAAAATTAAATCAATCATAATTTTATTTTAAATTATTGTTATTCTTAACCATGGGGCTTCACCAACACTTTATCATGTATATCCTTAATTTGTGAATAAGCTTTGTTATAATGTCATGGGCCAACTCCATATCTTAGTAATAACAAAAGCATATCTCATCATAGATTTCACATTGTCAAAAATAAAATAAAATAAAGAATAAAAATTAACTAAATCATAACTATATTTTATATTATTATTATTCTTAACCATGACCATTCACCAACACTTTGCAATGTAATATTTAATTTGACCATAGGCTTTGCTATAATATCCTGGGCCAAAGCCATGATTTGTTAATGTCACATGCTTGAAATACCATAACTCTTTTGTTCACATGACATTTGTTAAACAAATCTATTTAATTAAAAACATAGAAAATGCATAGTTTCAATCTTTTATCTAGAAGCTCATTCTATTATAAAATGCATAAATTGTAAACAACTTTTATTACAATAGCATGGACTACTATCATGACTTAGTAATACTACATACCCAATAAACCATAACTAATGTTAAAATAGAATAATTACATTTAAAATAATAATCATCAATCACTAAACTAATATTCTAAAAAATTTATTCCAAAATAAACACACTTATTATATTTTATTAATAAAATTAACTAATTATTTTAATTAATTAATAGAATTAATTAAATTATATATTAATAATTATAATAAAAAAATAAAATAAAAAGCTTTATAATACCTTTAAAATTTAATAATTTTTTAGTAAGTTATTTTAAAATTGCAGATTAATCCTTAAATCTAGTAAATCACAAACCAAAAAATAATTATAACTATTAATTATTTATAAATAAAAAAAAATATAACTGTTTGGTTTATTAACTATTAATGAAGAGTAACTTTAAATTATTTATTAATAAAAAATATCACTCGTTACCTAATCATTTATTAAAGATGCATTTACATTACTTCCTAGGTCCAATTAAGCGCAACAATCAAGGTTGTTACTTCCTAGATCCAATTAAGCGCAACAATCAAGGTCGTTAATCCATGACGAGTTGAAGTTAACCTTTAAACCTCCGTATCCCTTTAACAAATTCATGACGAGTTGAGGTTAACCCAACTCAAACCGTAAAATCGTTCTTGTCAATGCCCCCTCGTAAATGGTATACTCCATATCCATAGCATGGAGACTCTAACTCTCCAGGCTGGTATTTCTAGGGCCTGTTCTCACTGCCCTACATCTTATATGGATCTTTGAAACAACTGATCGAAAACTAGGTCGCCAATCCTTTTATATATATAATCATATCAATATGTCAGACAATCTCGGACCTATTCTGATTCATTCTATCTGCTCTACATAGAATGATCCTCGGATTCTTGTGAATCTTGAACTGCCTCCATATACCCTATTGTAGCTTTCTACGTTTATTTCTGTTTGACAGGTTCGTATACCCTATTGTAGCTTTCTACGTTTATTTAGCTCTGCGTTGTAACGGAGATTCCAAGTCTGCTCTTGGAAATATGCCGCACAATGGTAATGAGGGAGGTTCGTATATTGAACCCACAAGCACTGAAGAACAAGGAAACCAAGTGGCTGTTCATCTTATTCCAGAGGCCTGCCAGACAGAGGCGGGTATTAGTGTTGGAGGCCCTAGTGTCAACGTTAACGAAGGAGGATCAATGCAATACATAGGTGTGATGCGTGATCGTAGCAAGTGGAGAGCGCGGATCTCTAATAAAAGGAAACCTAACGGTAAGAAAAATCGGGTCCATCTGGGAATGTTTCGGACAGCAGAGATGGCTGCCATTGCGTTCGACGCAGCCTTCCTGTTCTTAAAGGGAGACTCACCTGCTAATAGATTGAACTTTCAAGAGTATTCTGCTGACATCAAAAGCATATTACAGACCTGTTCTCCTTCTCAAACTGCCAAGAACATTAAGTACGTAGCTGGGAAGGCTGCAGAAACCATAGGGCCTCTTATTGGTGTGGAGAACAAGGGTCTGGAATTAAAAGTTTCCAACCTCATTGCACAAGAGCTTAATGAAGTTTCTCCTGCAATGTGGACTACCAACATTAGTACTGCTTCAGCTTCATTGATGTCCTCCAATATAGCTATGCATGGTTCAAACATTAGCCTTTCCTTGTGTTTTTTATATGCTTGTGAAGATTTTAGATATTCATAGAAGACTATTACAAAAATTTTCACTTAAAAAGAATTAAAAAATTTTAGGTATTCATAGAAGAGTATTATATTAATAAGGCAAGGGCAATTAAGTATCATTCCCAATAATAATGGGTAAATAGAGTGTTGAGGTTGTGGCTTCATCTCTCAGCAAGGTTTGGGGCATCTTTCTAGTTGCAATAGGATAGTACTGTTTAGTAGAGTCTTACAAATCATAGCTTGTGAATTAGGGGTTGACTAGTCCTTCCTAAAATCCTGATGTAAACAATTTTCTTTGAACAAGGAGGAAGAGTAGACCCTTATTTACAAGCATTCCACACTAAAAGGGTTTTACACCTAGAATTTTTTGTGTCCTCTATTTTATTTTTAAGCATTGTTGTATGGTGTTGTCTACTACTTATTATTATTTATGATAATCTCTAGAAGAAAAATAAGAATAACCTAAGATTAACTAATGTTCTGAAAAAAATAAAAAAAAATAAAGAAATAAAATTTGTTCTAGCAGTTGTACAAAATTATTAACCCCTCTATATCATGAACTAAATTATAAACCTCTCTATATCATCAAATACCCACTATGATCTTGTTTCCACAACTAAAGGATTTCACAATACTCTATATAAAAGTATGTATTAATTTTGCAAAGCTTTTTCTTTTTGTTTTTTATTTCTGATTGTTGGCCTTAGAAATGGGTAAATTAATGGGCACCCATTTTAGTAATGGAACTCTTTAATCTTGGTCCTAGACTGTGTGTCTGATTCCAGTCTTAATGTTAATTTTGGAGGTATCTTGACTAGATCCATCAAAGTAATCCCATGTTCCAGATTTGTCCATAAGAGCAAGAATCAACTTTTTCTTGTAGGGGTTGATGAAAAGGTTTGAAGTTTGAGAAGATTGACTGACCTTAGAAGGCACATTGAAAAAGAGTTATATATGTGTCTTCAAAAATTTGAACGTTTCTACCTTTCCACATTCCCCTTGATATTATTTGAGGATGGCCTTTGAGGTATTTGAGATCTGAGTTTTGCTACCATTTTTTAAATCACTCTTTAGCATAACCTCCTTGTCCACTATCCTTTATCTTTGTCAAACCATCCATTTCAGTCCAGACTTCCCTTTATTAAGGACAGAGTATCAATAAGTGGCATAGGTTCTTTTAAGAAACTGAAGAAAGGAAGACCATGCCCCCTTCTCAAGAACTTCCTATCATACCTTTGCCCAATTTTTACTACACTGTCAAGGATATTGTATTTGATGCTTCAAAGAATAAAGAAGGATTAACTGTTGGAAATAATACTGAGAGAGGGGGGTGAATCAGTATTGTGATCACTAAAAGATGTGATCACTAAAAGATTTCATACTCATAAACATACTACTTCAATTAAGTTAACCCACTCTACTTCAATTAAGTTAACCCTCTTGTACACTCTACTGTGTACACTCTACTGTGTCTAATGCAACTTGGTTATATCCAGAGATCTTATAATTCAGTTAGGTTAATCTTCAGTAGATGAATCAGAACATTATTAACCATATCAACAGTTAACAGGTGCAGTATAACATAACAGAACATAACACAAAAGCCATACACATGAACACCATGATATAAGGTGGAAACCCAATGTGGGTGAAAACCACAGCACTGCAATTAGTCTCTTTCTTCTTTAATAAGAAACTCTTTTACCAGTAATCAGACAACTAACTTGCAGAGGTTGCCTAGTTAGTGATGGAACTCTTTAATCTTGGTCCTAGAATGCATGTCTGATTTGTTAATTTTGGAGGTACCTTGACTAGATCCGTCAAAGTAATCCCATGTTCATAAGAGCAAGAATCAACTTTTTCTTGTAGGGGTTGATGAAAAGGTTTGAAGTTTGAGAAGATTGACTGACCTTGGAAGGCACATTGAAAAAGAGTTATATATCTGTCTTCAAAGATTTGAACATTTCTACCTTTCCACATTCCCCTTGATATTATTTGAGGATGGCCTTTGAGGTATTTGAGATCTGAGTTTTGCTACCATTTTTTAAATCACTCTTTAGCATAACCTCCTTGTCCACTATCCTTTATCCTTATCAAACCATCCATTTCAGTCCAGACTGCCCTTTATTAAGGACAGAGTATCAATAAGTGGCATAGGTTCTTTTAAGAAACTGAAGAAAGGAAGACCATGCCCCCTTCTCAAGAACTTCCTATCATATATTTGCCCAATTTTTACTACACTCTCAAGGATATTGTATTTGATGCTGCAAAGAATAAAGAAGGATTAACTTGGTCCATTCACCCTAAGGCACATATTTGGCTTCTCTCATTGTTGATGAATGTTTTAGACACAGTGTCTATTTACACTACCATCTACAAACCTGAGTGGTTGTCAAGTATCCAGTGAACAATATTTCATGGGAGTAATTTATTGATGCATCTGGATCAGAATTGATCAGGAAATTTGGGCTGCCACTGATCCTTATCAAAAGAACTGGGCCTTTGATTATGCTAATGGAGACTTGTATAAATGGAATCTTCCCTAGAGAATACTTGCACAAAAATTTGATCTGGAACAATTACCATATGATGGGGAAGGGTTGAGTCTCAATGAGGCAATGAAACACAAAGGTCCAGTCTCTGTTGCAATTTTTAATGAAAGTAAGCTCTTGGATTGAGCACTTGCCAAGGAAGAAGGAAGTTAACCATATTCCTGTCTCTGTTTTGAGTAAATTGTTTGATTGTATTACATTTAATGTTAAGATTTATTTTTTATTCAAATTTGACTATAGTTAGATCACCTAAAGTATCACATTTTTTTCATCTATGATGTTCTTCGATATCCTCTACCTACCTTTCCTTTAAAAAATCTAGTGAAAATGATAGTTTATAATTATTTGAATCGATAAAAACTATTCTTTGGCATTAAAATCTACTTTAAACAAAGAGGCCACATTTTAGATCAATATTCACTCGTTAAATTGAAATATGAACCAGTTCTTAAATCTTGATTGCTGCAGGTATGCCCCATTCGATTCCTAATGCTGATTTTCCAGTAGTACGACCAGCGCAAGTAAAGCAATGTATAAAGGTGGCCGCCCGTGCTGCAGGTAGAGCTAGAGCGCCCCAAGTAAGAAGAAAAATCTACGATGATAAACAAGAGACTCAAAATCTGAAGCAAACTAAGCAGCACATTCAGTATGAGCAAGCAATCAATGATAGCGGTATTTGCAGTTTCTCGGTCGTGCAGGAGCCTGCAAAAGATAATGTGAATAATCAGAAGATCGAGGATGGGCAATCAAGCTGTAATATGTTAGGCTGCGCGGCAGATAGTGCCATTTCCAGTTTCTCATTGGGGTATGAGCCTCTCCATGAGTCTAGTGCAGACTCATTTCAAATTTCAAATCGAAATTGTATGCCGACAAGAGTGCAGAGTTTCGATGAGTTAATGGACGTACCTACAATTCCAGTTTCAAATCGAAATTGTATGCCGACAAGAGTGCAGACTTTCGATGAGTTAATCGACGTATCGAAGAAGCATTACATGCCGTATGAGTTAATGGACGTACCTACAATTCCAGTTTCAAATCGAAATTGTATGCCGACAAGAGTGCAGACTTTCGATGAGTTAATCGACGTATCGAAGAAGCATTACATGCCGTAGTGTGTGGGTCCTCATCAGACCTGTCCCCTGGGCCAACACCCATCCCCACTCTCTCTGGAAAAATAGCAGTTTGGTCACCGAACCCCCTCTGCAAGCATAAAATCTGGCACTGTAAACTCTCATAAATTCCTTAGGGCTGAACAGAATCTTGTTGACTTCATTTACGTATTATTTGATAATAGATGTTTATTGAGAATCTTGTTGACTTCATTTACGTATTATTTGATAATAGATGTTTATTGGGATATTTTTCGGTTTGAAAAAAAAATTAGCTTAGTTCAATAGTTCTCTGTTGTAATTCAGATCTAGATATATAGTTAGGTTGCTATTTATTTATTTATATTAATTTGTTTGTAGTTTTACTTTTTATAAGTATTTATATTTAAAAGATTTATTGTTTTTAGAGATATTGTATACCTTACCATTAAAGACATGTATAATAATTCTGATGGAATTTTTGTGGACCAAGAAATTTTCATTATATTATTATTATCTCTATAAATTTTTTTCCCTCATTTTCATTTTTATTAGACTTTTAGATTTGGGCCTTTTGGAAAACCATGTTATCTATACTCTCTTCTCTCTTTTATTCAGACAAGACTTTGGCCTAGAGGACAAAGAAGTTTAGTCTTGATTTCTGATAGGCTTATTAGCCATGACTTAAATAAGCAAAACACAAGAGAAACAAGAGCAGGAGGCAAGATATTAAGGAGGTGGGTTGGGGGCATGGAAGTTGTAGTCTAAGGTTGTAGAGATGGTCTAGAATTTCATTCTAAAGGTGCTTCATGTAGTTGATGTAGACTACCACCTAGTTTCACTCTTAGTATCTCTTCTCCCACATGATATCCATATTCCCCTGAATGTTGTGCAACTAGGCCGCAAGAGAATCCATGGTAGTTGGCACAATCAAATGGTCCAAGGTGTTGGCACCAGAGATAGAAGCTGCCTCCTGAGTTTAGGTGCTAGCAAATGTGTCTCAATACTCATGATTTTGGAGATTATGCCACTCTCCTCCATAGTTAATTGCTACCCCCTACAAAGATGGCCCCAGTGCTATGGCATGTAGGTCATGTAGGTCATTAAGACTACAAGGAGGGAAAGGTTGGGGAGGAGAGACCGCAAGGGTCCAGGTAATAAGGCCTTCATAAAGACCTTATCCTAGAATTGAAATGCAAGTCAAACCACACACACACAAGTAAACTCTTAAAGGACACAAAATTATCTGAGAGAACTGCAAAGTAGAAGGTGCTCCACCTTATCCTCTTGGAGTAGAAAGAATACCCCCCACGTGTGAACCCATAAAATTCTCCCACTCCCTCCCCACCTAGCTGGAAGCCCGCCACAAACCCAAGTGCATAGTTGGACACTAGAGGGGATTTGATGCATATTATAT
>APFE030119890.1:0-10788 GCA_000404065.3 Pinus taeda | reverse complement strand
CCCATACAGCTTTTATAATGAACCAAAATTGGTCCGGATCTTCATTCCCTACTCCCTTGAACACTAGCAGCTTTATCGCACTCGCCATAATGCTTTGCGGTGGTGGCAGAGGTGGTATGGGCGAAGATGGGGATGAAGACAATGAAATCGGCGGTGGTGTGCTTGGGGGTGGTATGTGCAGAATTCTTTTCCTTATCAAATTGATCACACTTCTTGATGAGAACTTCGCGAGCTCTTATTCACCCCCTTGTGGAGGTAAAATAAAGGGGCTAGTTTCTAGTTCTGTACTACCTTCATTTCTGTAGATTCTCCCACTTCGCATAGCCCCAAACATCAATTTATTCGCATAACCCCTTTTTCACACAGTAGCATTTTCATCCAAGTGTTCAAAGATTTAATGTACTTACCTCGCAACCCTTTGATGAAGTGTCGTTCTGCCTCTCTATAGCTAACTGAAGTATTTGTCGCGGATTCGGTGATGACTCCTCCTATGATTCGATCGAGCCAGTGATCAACAACACACGCGATTTTATCCTCTGATGCTTCCAATCCACGCACCAACTCTAGAGTCCACATAATAGGTCTGTCGAGCTTACACTTTCCTTGGTTTTCTGCTAGCTTCACGATCCACTCGTATAGCTCAGTAGGGAAAGATGCAAAGAAAATTTCGTGGATATTTGTACATATAAGTAGTAGTCTAACCACTCTTCCTTTGATAGTCGTGGTTTCTTGCTTTCCTGCGCCGCGAACTCGTGAATCTTTCTGTCCAACCAATCTTTAATTTCTTTCTTTGTCAGTTTCTAGTGATACGACATCAGAAATCTTTATGAAGATCCTCGTCCTGGCAACGAAACCATTTGTTGGCTTGTTGGGGCCTAACCCAAGTTCAAAGTTAATTAGCCAAACAAATCGCTATACTATTGGCCCTTTCGGAAACATTCCACAGAGCGCGGACTGAGTTCTCACCCGAAGTAGTGTGGGGGAGTGTTGGAACCAAGTTTCCGCACCCTTGAGATGTCTGAGACGTTGAACCAGTCCAACTGTTATTCTTTTCGCGCAGGTTGCCTTGCATACTTGCTAGGCCTTCACGCCCTGATATACTTGCCTTCACGCAACCCTAACGAGGGGCTGTGGGGCTTCTGCACTACTAAAGCAACGTTCTGCGATATTCCCTTAAGTCGTACCTGAGATCTTACTTATCTTCCTATGCCGGTGAATTATCTTCACGTAAATGGATGTCTTAAGTTATATTTATTTATACAACACATTCATATGAGTTTGTGCAGCAAACAAACGATACACTTGCAATTTATACCCATTCATACATTACAACAGGAAAAGATACACAGAAATATGGTAAACTTCCTTTTATTAATTCTTCCATCAGTTATAGACTCGACCTGCCCTGCGCACTCAGCTGCAAGGGTCCGCACACTAAACTGCATACTACTAGGCCTCTGCGCACTCAATTGCAGAGCCTTCTCCTACTCTAAGACCCAAAGACACACTTTACACTTCGACTCAGTCTCTTAGACTCGTCATGATTCCATTATATTAGGTATGGTATGCTTGCCCTCTTCTACACTTAGAGCCTCGCTCTATTTATACAATCCCATGGTCCGCGAACCATGGGTAGGTCTATCAAGCCTACATTACATTAAAAAAACAAGGACGGACAACCTTGTGACTCTATCATGACTTTGCGCTCCGCGCCCATAATTTGCGGCGCTCTTACAAAAGACTTGGTCAAAGCTTTGGCTTTAAGCCCCAAAACATGCCTTGGGGGGATTCCATGCCCAACAGTCTACTACAGTGGATTATGATTCTAGAGTGGAAATGGGAGGTCATTTCCATGGATTTCATTACAGATTTGTCGAGGATATTTAAATGACATGATTCTATAATGGTTGTGGTTGATAAGTTGACTAAGTCAACTCACTTAATAGAAATTAAGTCTACTTATGCAGCTAGTGAGGTAGCACAAGTCTCCATCAAATATATAGTGAGATTGCATGGACACCTAATCCTCTAAGGGTTAGTGTGGAAGTTGAATAGACTAAAGGAGTCCAAGAGACCTTGGGATGTGGAACCCAATGGTCAGAACATGTACTATAAATGTATATCATTTGTTAATAAAAATATATTCTCATGTTTTATCTTTCAGATTATGTTGCTGCCATGTGCGTGTTTAACATGGTATCAGAGCAGGCGTATTCCTGCCCTGCATAATTACTTTGAGCCATTTGTTTTATGGCCTTTACGTGCAGGTCATTTCTGCCATCACTTATGCATTTCATGAATATTTACTCAGCTAAATTCTAGATGCAACCTCTGTGATTTCTCCAACTCCATTTTTGGCTTCCCTCTGCTTTGTAACTCCCTATTCTGGCTATTTTCTGCCTTGCATACGGAGCGTTGCCCCTCTGCTCTTCTCTGATCAGTTTTTATAATTACCTGCATATAACGTTGTGTTTCCCTGACATATAATCCTGATGCATATATAATGCGTTGCCCTGACATGATATAATCTGTTGTTTCATATAATGCATTGTCCTGACATGGTTTGCATGTTCTGCCCATATTGCAGAAAGTGACATCACTGACAGCTAAAGCGCTCACTCGTCCTTCTTCTCTACCACTACCTGATGGTTAATCAATATCTTGTATCTGCCACGGGAGTGGCTGAGTTGAGCCTTAATTTGGTTGCTGGATTTTTGGTATCAAAGCCCTGATATCAACATCCCGCTAGCCTACAGGCAAGTCTGATTTGTGCAACATAAGGTCGAAGCTCAGCACCAGGATTTGAAAAGGCTCGTTTTCTTCTTCTATGTTCTTCTATGGCGTGTGGTTATAGAGGAAGTGCATAACAGACATGGTGAATGTCCCCACCGTGTAGAAAAACACGATGGGGATGTTGAACTTGGCTCCCGAGCGGTGAACCCATCCTGTACACATGTCACTAATTATGCATGTGATTGCAGGAGCAGCAGAACGGGAAGAATCAAGCACTTCTTTGTTATCCTTATTATCATGATTCATCTATTGATCCAACCATTCTTCAAACAATTCAGCGAGCTTGTGTGACGAAACAATCAATTGGACGAAGACACTCAGGGGCATATTTTCGAGCATTCGACTCTAGTGGGTAGCCCATTGATGGGAGTCATGGGAAGAGACACCGACTGAATGTCCAAATTCTAATAGTCAACCTGAGGCTCGAGTCGATTTTGCTGTGAGATTTTATGGAGCGATTGGACTGGTGTGAGTATTGTAGAGTTTCACAGAAGGAGCAACTTAATTTTTTATATTCGGTTGCAAGAATGAAGTGTATGGTATTTACTTCTTTGTATGATGTTTAATTCTTGTGTTTAATTGGTATGAATTACATGTGAATGCATTGAAAATTGTGCGTTAAAATCTTACTATCAAGTCTTTGCTTTTTGTTGGTGCCTCCACGCACTGAGTTGGAGACACTTTGCCTGAATGCTAATCAAAACTATAGTTATGGGTGGTGGTCGATCAAGATGGGTAGTGGATTTATGTAAATGGTTGTAGTTTACATGAAGATATTCCATTGAAGACATAATTTATGAAGATGACTATGACATTTATGGTGTTTCTGAGTTAGTATTTTCACATGAGCATATTGATCTGATCAATTGGTGCCCTTATCAAGGTTCATATCAACCGACGTTGTTCTAGCATCGTGGCACAGTTTTATAACTCCCTTTCGCTCCTGGTTAATAATGGTGGCCTTCCATGTTGGTATATAATGTTGGAGTTCTGGTTTCCATGTGCTTGCTCTGTGACTAGATCTTTCTTTCGTCCCCATTACCACTAGTCCTACAGTATACCACCGGTTTCTCCTCCATACTCTGCGTTATATATTCCTCCATACAGTCATCCCTTGATTCTCACCTCTTGGACCTCTTATGGAATAAATATTGGGTGAATACTCTTTCATCTTCGCCACTCTTAGGGAATCGAGATTATGTTGCAGGTCAAATTTCAGATCTTGCAGAGAGGCTAGAGCAAGCAGAAAGTCAATTGGCGCATTATGATATTTCTATGGGGGACATTCCGAGAAATATCATATATATATTTTGTTAAATGTTGCTATGCTTTTGGTGGAAGACCGTGGATGATGTTGGAGTGTTGATCACTGCTATAGATGTGAAAGTCTGGAGAATCAGAAGCACTGCAGAAGAACTTGGTAGTGGCGTGGAGAGCAGAGAGACTCGCACAACAGAAGTTGTGTGTTTAAGCAACGAGCTGACCAGTTCATTTTTGTTCGTTCATACATGCATGAGCATGTGGAATAATCCTTTCATTGGTACAAGTAGGTCACTGTTGTGTTCACCATTCTTATTGGAATACTGGAGGTATCGTTGACTCTTTATATATTGCATTCTGGCATATATAAATTCTGTGTGATATATGAGGGTAGATTGTTTTCTTTGAAGAAGCAGCAAATAAGAGGCTATTTGTTCGTACCCTAGTCAAAGCATTTATATATGAGCATTCAAGTCCTCTCCATGACATGGTGCTATAGTTGTTGAATATTTGATAGCCATCATTTCTGCTTTGAAAGTGAAGGAGTATTTGAAGGATCCAAGAAAGTTTGCATTTGTTGTTGCCCCTGTGTGGCATTGTATTTAAAACTTATTATCATTTTTGTCTACATATATATGCATTGATTCCATGATTCGACTGCCGCATAAGAGTTTGGTGGGCTATATAAAGGCAATGATTGTTTTGACAAATAAAAGTAATCTTTTGTGGAGAAAAGTTTAGTCGGTTGTATTGTCAGAACAAAGTGTTGGTCATAAGTAAACTCTTATTTTTATGGATTGTAATTGGTGCTTGTTGTTTACACACTGATCATTTGCTGCACATTTATAAAGGATATTGTTGTGTACAATGAGTGGGTATTGAGTAGTAGTTGTGATCAGTTTTTAAGGTGTAATTCTGACATTAAAGAAAAAATGGCCAGAACCAATGAAGTATTATAGTTCCTCAAAACTCTGATATTGTCTACTACTCATGATACATTAAAATTCAGCAAAGTTTCTCTCACAGAAATTCAGGTCTATCTACAAAATGCACAAGAGAAAATTGAATTTTTGCAGCTCAAATCTCAACTACAGCAAGAAGAATTAAAATAGAGGAGTCATTCTGAACCTGTTTCTGTTTAGAAGATTGAAACAGACTCCCATAAAGTAGCAGTTGTACATGCAGATGCAGAAGTTTAGTTTGCACTTCCCAAGCCCATCATTAGACCTTGGGAATGGCTTGTCCACAACAAGCATAGAACTGGTCTCAAATATGAGAAGGACTTGTCCTTTCATATTCCAAACTACTTAAAGCCCATTCAGTTTCAAAGTGTTGGATTCATTCATGATAGTTCACCTGCTCCTCATGACAGTTCACCTCCAGCTGTTCCAGATTCTGCCCTTCTTCCACAGCAGACACAACATATTGTCAAATGCCAACACTGTGACTGAGTTGGCCATCTGAAATATCATTGTTTCGATCTTCATCCATGTAAGCACTGTCATAAAACCAGTCATTCCTCAAACAAATGCTTCAAAAACAAACTTCCTGCAAGAACAAAGATTCATCTTGGATGGATCGCTTCTTGGCAATGGGCATCAATAGCCAAGAAGATATTCCAATCACATGTCAAAACTTGTTCTAGAGCATTGAACAGTCTTGCAGTTGAGTTTTCTCCATCATCTCACATTGTATCTGATAAGGGGGGAAATGATGGTCATCTACAAGCTTCAAATCCACATCAAGCGAGCCTGAGCCACAACCTGTCACACCAGTTTCAAAGTTGTAGCCAGAGACCAAGATGCCCCTGAGCATGCCTTCAGTTGGTAATCTGGGACACTTCCTCTAGCAGAAGACTTCAGCTTCTTGCTAGTTTCGGAAGAATTCCAGGAACAAAATTGGGGACACTTCCTCTAGCAGAAGACTTCAGCTTCTTGCCAGTTTTGGAAGAGTTCCAGGAATTGCATTAAGCATTCCAGAGTTGTTGGTCATCCTTAAACCATCATTGGTTGAGACCTAATCCTCTAAGGTTTAATGTGGAAGCCGAATAAACTAAAGGAGTCCAAGAGACCTTGGGATGTGGAACCCAATGGTCAGAATATGTACTATAAATGTATATCATTTGTTAATAAAAATATATTCTCATGTTTTATCTTTCAGATTATGTTGTTGCCATGTGTGTGTTTAACAATTGTGTCATACAGAGATGCCATGTTCACTTCAAGGTTTTTGAAAGAGTTATTTGTAGGTTTGGGTACAGAGTTGGCCTTCAACACAACTTATCATCCGCAGACAGATGGACAGACATAGAGGGTCAACAAGATTTGGGAGGACATGTTGAGAATGTATGTTATGCATCAACAATGGAAGTGGGAAGAGTATCTTCCACTGATTGGGTTTGCTTACAACAATGGGTATCGGGAGTCACTAAGGATGAGTTTGTTTGAGGCATTGTATGGGTGGAGTTTTAATACTGATATCAGTTGGACTGATCTAGTGAACAGGGTACTAATTGGACAACACATGTTGGAAAATATGGAATGGGAAATGCAGGTAATCAAGAAGAATCTAAAGGCAACACAACACATATAAAAGAGTTATGCAAATCAACATAGGGGATTTAAGGAGTTTCAGGTTGGGGAACATGTGTACTTGTGCATCAAGCCCAAGAAGAGCTCCTTGAAAATTAGGTCATGTGCAAAGTTGGCACCTCGGTATTGTGGCCCTTTCAAGATCCATGAGAGGATTGAACCAGTGGCCTACAAACTTTCACTATCAATTTGCACTACCTCTGACAGTGAAATTCCATGATGTTTTCCATGTTTCATTGCTTGAAAAGATATGTAAAGGATGTTGATCATGTGATTGACTGGCCTGTATTACATGTGGACCCAGAAGGAGAATTCCAATTGGAACCTCAGTGCATTATGCAACAAAAACAATTTGTGCTATGAAAATGAGAAATCGAGCAAGTTAAAGTGCAGTGGAAGCACTTTGGTCCCGATGAAGCTACATGGGAGATGGTTGATCAGATGCGGGCTATGTATCCTTCATTATTTTCCAGTGAAGGAAAATGATTTTTAGTATATGTGCATATTTATGTATGGTTGTTAATGTAAATAACGCAATGAGTTGTGTTATAAAGCTCTAATAAGCAGTATGGTTGTCATGTCATCATGTTTGTCATGTTGGTTTTGTTTTCAACAGGTTGTTCATTGTAAATGTTGCATTGAGCTAAGTTTTAAATCTCCATGGGCAGTATGTTTTAGTTTTCAACGATCTTGTTGGTTATAGGTGTCATTAAACACCGATGACAGTGTTCCCCTAAGGGGGATAGGTCGCTAACAGCCCCAAGTTAAAAGTTTATGTAATAAAGTTAATAAAGGAAAAAAATAATACCAAGGTCATGGGACACTTATTCCAAGCCGAATGTTGGGGAAAACATCCTAGTGGGTGTTCATTTGGTTTATTATGGCTAAGGAAATTGGCAAAGGTAATGGCAGAGGCATTGAAAAGGCAAAGAGGGATTAATTGGCATTTTATTTATGGAAATAATGGAAAATAGTAGAAAATGAAGGTGAAAGGTCATAGATTGTATTTATGGAGGAAATTGAAGGAAAATTAGTGGAAATTCAAGAAAATAGAGGCCTTATTGATAAAAAGGCTTATGAGGATCAGTTCACAGCTTTTGTCAGTTCATTTTTGGATCTCTCTCTCTATTGTCTCTATTCTCACATACCTTTGCACACTTAGAGAATTCTTGGAGCACTCTAGCATTGGAGAAATGAAGGCAAAGGAAGGAAAAGAAAGAAAAGGGAAGAAAACATGAAGCAAGGAAGAGTTGGATCAAGCGGCTACAATGGGATTACTTGCAGGTGTCGAGTTGCATGAATGATTTTCTTGCTAGATTTTCCATGCATGGTACATGCATGTGTGTATTTGATTCTCTTGTTGTCATTGGCATGGGATTTGCCAGGTGTGACAGTGGTTTCATATTTTTCTTACCATTTCCTGATAGCCATAGTGTGATGGAGTTCTCTCTTTGGTTGAGCTTGGATTGTCGGATGGTTTTGGAACCGGGTGAGGTGGTCTCAAGAAAATTCGCAAGGGCCTAGAAATCGCTTGACCGATAATTGTGGGATATGCGGTAAAGCCTGAGGCTGGAGACGGGAAATTCCCCAAGGTATTGGTGAAGAAATCTGGAGGCATCCATGCTTGTTTAGGGCCTAGTGATACCTTGATTGGTTTTGGCGGGATTGTGGTAAAGCCTAGTAGTGTATGCTTCTTTGGTTGGGCCTAAGAATCCATTCACCGGTAATGGTGGGATTGTGGTAAAGCCTAGTCGGGTAGGTGCTTTGTTTGAGCCTAGACCTAGTTGGATTTTTCATATGTTAATAAGAGCTCTTTTCCTCTTATATTTCATGAGTATTTATACTTGTTATGATGTGGCTTTGATGGTTGTTCAATCACTATTATTATTTTGGTTATATATTTGTTAGGTCCCTATAATACTAGTGATTCCCCCATTACTATTGTCATTGTATCCATTATTGTTATTATTGTGCCCCTATTGTCCCCATATTTTTATTATTGTGCCTTATAGAAACCCACTATTGTTATTATTGTGCCCTTATGTTATTACTGTTATGTTAGCTTGATTATATTTTGACCCCTTAGACTCCTATATATAGAAGGGAGGTTTAATCATTTTTATCATCCAAGAATTGTTCATTTGTGTAATGTAAAGGAGGTTTCCCCCTCAAAGAGGCTGAATTCTAAGGCGTTGATCTATCTTTTCTATCTTTTTTTGAGCTGGTTTCCTAATATTTGGTATCAGAGCTTTAGATTCTAGGGTTTCACTGCTCCAAAAAGGTCATCATGGAATTTTCGCTAGAACTTTTTTTTTTATGTTTCTGAAGCTAAGAAAAAAAACCCATTTGAGACGAAATCGTTCTAAACTTCGGGTCTGAATTTCAAAGCTTGTCTCGCTATATTGTAGGAGATATGAGCTGAGGAAGTTAGGGTTTTTGCAAACTCCCAAATTACATTCCAAACAAGTGACCTAGGGAAAATAGTCATAACTTTTGTTTTGAGCATCAGATTGAAATTTCGTAAGAAGATTCAGAAAGAGGACAATCTTTAGTTTTCTGTATATCAGTTTCAGGTACTAAGGTCGAAACAATGGTACGTGGCACTTTGCACAAGTTCTCTCTACTGAACTAGTCTATAATCAGGTCACCGTGGGAGATTTGGCATAACTCTTCCTTGGAGAATCCAATCTTGATCAGACTTGTGGGGTTAGAAAGAGGACTCAAATGGCTACTGCAAGACGCAATTTCAGATATTCGAGATCCACAGTTACAAAGATACAATATATTCAATAGCGAGCTCTTACAAAGTGAAAAAAAAAAAAGGTGTGTAGCTTTTTTTAAATTTTTGCATAAGATTGGTTTGAAAAAATAGTTTGAAGTAATTCAAAGGGAATAGTGAAGAATTATTAGCATTAATTGATGCCCTGAAGAAAGAAAATGGAAACACTAAGTAAGAAACCTGAAAGCTCTAACATGACTCGTGAAGAAGAGGAAGAAACGCAACATGATATATCAATATTACAAGACCAAGTACAACAAATTTCACTCTCACACAAGGCAACTGATGCTAAGATGGATGACATGGAAGCTAAGATGAATGGCATGGACGCTAAGATGGAAAAATTGAAGATAAATTTGAATAAGTTGCTACAAGAAATGGTTACTAATGGTGAAAGGGTAGTAAAGGAAACTCATGATGAGAATAAAGAAATGTTAATCATGATTTTATAAACTCTAATGTTGGATTGAAGACCCACCATGTTCCAAAATTCGATATGAGGAAGTTTGATGGCAAGGATCTCGGAACATGGATACTACAAATGGAACAAATTTTCGATCTCCATAATGTGCAAAACACACAAAAGGTACGTATTGCAACTTTATATTTGGAACCAAATCAGTTTGTATGGTATCGATGGCTTTGCTCTTGTAAACAAATTGTCACTTGGGAAATTTTTACAGAAGAAATGATAGCACATTATGAGGATGAAAAAAGCAACACCTTTTTTAAACAATTGATAGATCTCAAACCATGGAAAATTTTAGGGGCGAATGTTCGCCCTTTGGCGAAATTAAGGGGTTTTAAATTTTTAATGGGCAAATATTTTGTATCATAGTACATTTTTACAAATCGCGTCAAATAGCCCACCTTATTTTAAGGGAGAGGGTAAGAAAGGTAAATTTAGCCCTTGAACCCTAATTTTCAATAATAGGTTTTGTTTAAGTGAATCCTATGGGCCAAATACCATATTTATAAAAGAGGTATGGTAAATTAACAAAAATATAAATAAATGAGAGGTATAGTAAATAAATAAAACACTTTTTTATTTACTCCATAAGTCACCTTATATACATGCAAGGGTGTAAACAAATAAAAATATAAATAAAGTGGAGGTATTGGTAAATAAATAAAACATCTTTTTATACTTACTCAAAAGGTATGGTAAATAAATAAAAATATAATAAACTAGACGCATGGTAAATAAATAAAACCTCTTTTTATATTTAGTCCATAACCCTCATTCTATTTATGAAGGCTCAAGAAAGAGGTTTTATTTAAGTGAACCCTATGGGCCAAATACCCTATTTGTAAAAGAGGTATGGTAAATTAATAAAAATATAAATAAGCTAGAGGTATGGTAAA
>APFE030119880.1:2503-28107 GCA_000404065.3 Pinus taeda | reverse complement strand
TTTAAATGTAATTCACGTTAATATTGTATTACTTAAACACATTCACAGTTTTTCACATCTTTTAATATATTATAGTGATAAAATAACATGACGCCCACCATTTTTTGTAAAAGAAAAATTTTCAATAATGGCTAATATAATTTCCTAAACATGGTTTAAATATAACAAGCATGGGCCACTAAAAGGAATAGCCTTCAAATATTAGTGGCTAATTTTTTAATGGGTGGACATAGCTTTTGTGAATGGTTGATAACTTCGTACTCCCTCATTTCACGGGACGAACAGTTCTATCTCGTAACCCTGTATTTATATATTATCCACTGTATTTTCAACTCAAAATCTTCATGGCATTTTAGCTGGCCCAGTTTCAATAATGTTACTGAGAACAATCTACATAAAAATTGTCTATGACCTTTCAATAGAAGTTGGGAATGAGCTTTCTATCTGAGAAAGGTTGGCATCCACAACAATGTTACATTTACGAATGGAGGTTCCAATGTTCTACATGGTCATTGCATTTTTCTTATCTGCATTGGATTTTCTTGAAACCAAAGTGCAAGTCTGAAATACTATTGCCACATTTCCAAACATGAAATATACGGTGCCCAAATATTACATTCCCTCTAGAATTGATGAAGAAAATGCTTGTAACACTAATTTTCTTGATGCTTGAAATAACATTGGGTACTTGAAAGACTCCCCTACTTCTCTTTAATATTGGCTTATATCTCAAAGAATATATTGCCAGTTCTAGACACACCACTTTGGCCTCTCGGCGTCGAGGTCAGAATACCGGTGCAAGTGATAAATAAAGAAACCCAGGAATACATGTTGATTTACTTATCGTATTTCATATATGTATCTTGTCGTGCATGGTCTTATTCCCATAGCTATGCCAATAAAAAAATCTAATATTCTCCTCTCTATTCCTATCTATAGTTTCTGAGTAACATAATGTAAAGAAAATAAATCTCATGTTGCTCCTTTCTAATCTAAACCCTTCATCAGTAGGTGTATGTGGTAAACATTTGATGTCTGTTGATCTTGGAGCTAATTGGGTTCTTTTCTCCTGTAACAATATTCGTAGTCCTGGCTCCTATTGTTCCCATAGAAGCATGAGAGTCAAAACCACGCTACACTTTTCTGTGTTTTGTGCTCATAATCATGCTACAAAGTAATGATCCCTAGCAGGGGCATTTGATCCGGTTACACAAGATGGTTACCTTAGAGCCCGTTTATTATGAACTAGTAGTTTCAGGCCAATGCTTTTCTACTACACATTTGTTCAAACATTTTATGGAAATCAACTTTGAAAGAAGCAACAAGCTAAAAAAATATTTTGGTAAGGACTTACCTGAAATTAACCCAGACTATTTGGATAGTATGAGGACCAACTAATAGATAAATCAGCTATGGAGGTGAATCATTAAGCTTGATTTGGTCCTCTTTGTGTCTCAGAATGAGAATGACAAAAACAACTTCTTCTCCCATGGTTGCATAGCAGTGTCTCCTTAGTCTGTGGTATCTAAACTTGTTGTCCCCAAATCAATTCAAATCAAAATCACACAAAAATTACAACGAGTGGGCGACGCAATTCAAATTTCAAATTTTGAAATTCAAAATTTAAACTTAGTTTAAATGACATCCATCCTTTATTGAAGATCCGCGTGATTGTGATCCATCAATTAAGAAGAGCTTACTATGGGAGAGTAGGGAAGAAAGTATTTAACAAAATCTTCCAATTTAAGTTTCAATCCCTTATCAGGTATGATACAGTCTATGCGACATACAATGGAAAGATACCTAGTGGCAGGGAGTTCTTAATTGCAATAAATTTAAGGAGTCTTTTGACTTGGGCAGGGGAGTGTGTCTCTCTGTTTATGTAAACGGACAACAACAAAGATAGAGGGGGCTCGACTAGCCATGTTGATAGGCCCAAATAACATGCAATCGAGATAAGTTCGGCGAGCAGAGAATGTGTGAAGAGATGAGACTCGTTGGATATTTTGACCGAGTGAAAGAGATAGTCTTGGTGAACCCAACGTGAAGGTAGACGATAGGTGATATGTTCTGTAGATTGAGATGGAGGGCCCAACCAGGAATGGAAAGCATTGATGGTTGTAATTCGATGCATGCACTGAATCCGATTAAAACTTGGTTGTAGGTTGTGGAGGCATCGTGTTTACATTGAGCCATACAAGCTTAATAGTAAATAAGACAACCATTGAAGGTGTTGAAGACTTGACTGAGTGCGGCCATCTAAAATTCAATAAGTAAATTTTATGACACAGGTGCATGTTCAAATTCATGGTAGTGAAAGTGGAAGTTGTTGGTGAAGGCTTCGTTGGACAAGTTGTGTTGACATTGTAGAGTCATGGAAGGAGAGTTGGGAGTGATGCTCCATTTCAGACCACGGCCAGGATGTTGAGCTGGTGATGTTCGAGCTTGTGATCATTGGAGAAAGAGGATTTGCATTGTTGTTGGGCATGCCCTGTGTTTGTAGCACAAACCTCCTATGATTGTGGATTTGTCCACAGATACCTCTGTGTAGAACATGCATTTGATTTATGTGGAGTTTGTGATACTTTGACATTATGTATAAAATTGCGCATAGATCTGGTAATAAGAAGTTAGTCGAAAATAGAGCCTTGGTCTAATTCGTTGTAAGTTGCTTTTGGAGCATCCTATGTTGGAATTCTACGTTGGAGACTGGTTTTCATGCATTGAAACTGCTATCATGTTTTGACTGTTTGCTAAGGAAGAACCTTGTACCTTGGAGTGTAAAGAGTTGATTTGTGGCTAGAGAGGTCAATTATGGCCAATTGAGATGAGGTTGATTTGGATGAGGAGGTAGATCGAATAATTGTTGTTTATGTAAGGCTTTTAGTTGAGTAAAGCCAATTTGAGTGTAGTTGCCTTCTCTGTCTAGGGTTCAATGTTTGTTTTTCAGAGTTTTCCTTTGGGGACTTTCAACAATATATTCATTCAAATTTTTTATCTCTTTTTTAAAGAAAAATAAACTTAGTAGTAGTTAAAGTTCTTACCTATATCACATTAGAAATATTTCTCACACACACACACACACACACATATATATACTTTTATGTGTATGCAATCGCTAATAAAGTTATTGAAATCATATATTCATTCTGTCATTCAATAAATGAATTCATTGGTTAAGTGTTCAAGAACCCAGATTATACTTATCTAGCTTGCTGAGCCAAACTTAATGGTTGATCCTATCTTGCCTCCCAACCATAAGACTAGTGTTGTTTCACTCTATGTTTTCCCGTGAGCCACCCGTCATAGGGTTTCTCTTCAAGAACTCATGTCTTTAACAATAGTAGCTATCTAGTCTTCACCAGACTTAGCTATTAAATACTTTCTATCCTTCTGGCACAATAATACACTTTCTTTTAATATATCTCAATCTGTTCCTCTGTGATATCAAATGGTCTGCATTCTCTTGATCCCTTGGAATAAATTTCTCATGGAAGTAGTTAGGGTTGGGTAACTTCCCAACTTAATTATGTTTTTTTAGAACAAAAATGTTACACTTTAACAATGCCTTTATTCCAGCATTCCACTTTTGATGCATTTTAATCAAAATTAACGAGTTATTTATAAACTTAATCAGTTTTTCAGTTTGTTTAATAATACAGTAAATAAATATTTACACGTATGAGGGACATCACACAAGGAATGTATTAATAGTACACCTCATCATTGTCTATTCTACACCAAATGTACTTATATAAATTGATTTTAAAAAATATTAGATATATCATATCTATTTAAAAATATCAATCTAAGCTAAAAATATTTCTCTTTTCAAAATTAAAATAATCAAATTTTACACCTATCCACACATCTTGAAAGGGCACCCTCTCTTCACCACATCGCAATGTTGAAATAAAATGACTCACCTTGTAATTTTATTTATAAATATATTCTATACATTAGTTTTCAATTTATTTAAAACATAATATATTATTTACGGTTTTATAAGAATATTTATTTAATTTTATTAATTAACAATAGTTATATATATATATATTTTATATATATATAATATATATATATTGAAAAAATGTTAATTTATGAAAAGTTAATATTTAAGCTTATTTCTATGTTCTAAATAAATATTTATTATACCTTCTCAAAATCGAAATTTGTAATCAATTAAAAGTAATTCTAAATGTTATTTTCTCCAAAATTAAGAAACAATTTTCTTTCACTCTATTTATTTACATTTTGGAAAGCCAAACTTTTAATTAAAAGTAATTTTAAATCTTACCCCAAAACCAAAAGTAATTTTATCTTTATTTAAGTAATGGAACCATGTGTCTTTAAATGACATTCAACTTTACTCCACACACAATCTCTAAGTACTAAGTCCATCTTATTCTGAAAAGACAATTTTATCTTACCATAATATATTAAAGTCATCTAATTTTAAAATAACATTTAACCTCATGCAAAAAAAATGAATTGAAGAATCTATGTGATTTTGCCGAAGATTCTTCAAAAAAAAAATTGATATGGATCACAGAAGTCTAAGTTCAATAATGTTTTTCTTTTTTATTATTTTTATTTTAAAACTTACATTTCATTTTAGCCATAAAAATAATATAAAAAATATACATTATATTTTTCTTTTCTTAAAAAACTAATATTTCATAGCAATAATTTTTTAAAATTTAACAAAAAAAAATAAAATTATTTTAATAACAAATTATTAAAAATTTAAACAATAAATTTCATAATCATATAATATAATAATTTATAATATTTATGTAATTTCAATAACATCTCTAAATATGCATAAAACTAAAACTAAGAGTCTTTTTTACCAAAAAAAACATAAAAACAAAAAACAAAACAAAACATACATAATAAAGTTTCGATAACCTCAATATTTATTTATGAAAAAATGGAAAACATAATTAAAAAAAAAAACAAAACATACATGGTAAAGTTTCGATAACCTCAACATTAATTTATGAAAAAATAGAAAACATAATTAAAATGATTAGAGAGAAAACAATAACTCACAGAAGGGAATAAAGTTATGCAATCTCAGGATTGCTCAATAAGATCTTCAAAAATACACACTTTCGTATAAGCTTGCAACTACAATACACGGTATTTATATTCACTGAATTTTCAACTCAACTTACTACCAAACCAACTTTCCAGAAGCTTAATAAGACAACCACATTAATATTACATGACATAGTGCGAATGTCTCTTCTTTCATAATCTTCCTCCAAGAATCTTCATTCCCATATATCTGCATGCATATCAAAATGTATAACAATAAAAATAACATTTTGATAACAACAAAAATAAAAATAAAATCTCATGGTTAACCTTGTTATCTATATAAAAATAGTAAGAAAATTATAAATTCAAGCATCACGGTGGTGGCCTGTGTGTTGGTTTCAGGGCCGCCTTTAAATATTGAGCCATCCACCATCATGAGACTTTTCAACTCCATATGGTTCTTGTTAACACAGACCCAACCTCACATCCTTCATGGGAATGGAACATTATGCCATGGTTGCATCATCCCACATGTTATGTGGCAATTGTGAATTCCATAGCGTTGGCGCCATTAGAGTACTCCTTGTTGTATATGCACATTTCTTGAAAGTCTATATTGAACATTTTTGTGAGAGGAATTTTAATGGAAGAAGTGTCTTCAGACACGTAATTTTATTAATAAGAAAAGAAATTACATCTGTAATTCTCTATGAGTTTACATCCGAACAACCAAACACTCTTGCAATGAGCTATTTATAAGTTCAATTTTCTAACTACCTCTAATTATGGATTACTTATAAAATAACAAGTGTCCATTTACAATAAAAGCTATTCAAACAACTTATTAACAATTCTACTAAATTAGAGTTTAAGATATGACACATTTGTAGAGTCATATTTTTACAACAATATTCTAATTCTAAATGTCTACATTTGATAATTAAATATTCTAGATTAATAATTATTAATTTAATATCTTAAATTAATAATTATTTAATTCTAACTTTATAACCTATGATAGTATTTTATTTTGGATCATTTAACATTCCTCCCTATGATCCAAAGATACATTACAAATCCAAAGATACATTACAACAGATACCAAGTTCATCCCTAAACTTAGTAAATTTTATTCTACCAAAAGGTTTCATGAAAATGTCGGAGATTTGATCTTCTGAAGGACAATAAATTGGCTTGAGGACATCCTTGGTAATGAGAGATATGATATGATGATACTTGCTGTCCACATGCTTTGTCATTGAATGAAAAGCTGGGTTCTTAGCAAGCTTAATGGTTGACTAGTTGTCAATGAATAATGACGTAGCTTCTGCCTAAGAAATGCCAAAGTCTTGCAAAATTCTGCGCAACCAAACAATTTCATACGCTGCTTCCCATGCTGAAATGTACTTTGCTTCTGCTGAAGAGGTGGCCACGGTAGCTTGTTTCTTACAACTCCAAGACACTGCCGCTGACCCCATGCTCATTAGATAGCCTAATGCTGATGCTCGTTCATCAATACTTTCAGCAAAGTCGGCATCTGGAAATCCACAGTACAAAGTTTTTAGTCTTGGTGCAAAGAAGACCAAAAAATTTTGTTCCTTGGATATATTGAAGAACTTTTTTGGTTGCATTCCAGTGACTGTCTTGTGGTTCCTGCATAAAACGTGAAAGAACACTGACTACATAAAATAGATCAGGGCAAGTGTTTGTCAAATAAATCAAGCTGCCAATCAACTGTCTATAAATAGTGCTGTCCACCATTTCCCCACCTTCAAATTTTGAAAGTTTCAATTTTTGCTTGATGGAGGTAAGAACGGGCTTGCAATCTCGCATTCCAAATCACTGAAGAACCTTTGTTGCATACTTACTTTGAGAAATGAAAATATGATGTGAATGTTGGAATACTTCAACTCCAACATAGTAGTGAAGTAATTTCAAATCTGTCATCTTAAAACCTGCATGTAACTTCGTTTTCACCTATGTAGTATGACCATCATTGTTTCCAGTAATGATCAAATCATCTACATACATAACAAGAATCACTAGATATTTACCCTGTTGTTGTACATACAAAGTGTCATCAGATTCACTTCAATGAAAACCAACTTTCCTAAGGTATTCATCCATTTTTGCATACCAAGCTCATGGAGCTTGTTTTAACCCATATAAGGCCTTGATCAATTTGCAGACTTTATGTTCCCGCCCTTCAATTTCAAAACCTAGTGGTTGTGTCATATATACTTCTCCATGTAAATCCCCATTGAGAAAATCACTTTTTAGATCCATTTGATGAACTTTCCATCCTTTCTAAGTGGCCAATGCAAGTGTTAATTATATGGTGTTCCATTTAGCTGTAGGAGAAAATTTTTCCTCATAATCAATGCCTTCCTATGGCGCAAAACCTTTAGCAACTAGTCTTGCTTTATACTTTTCAAGTGCTCCATTTTGGTTGTACTTAATTCTATAAACCCATTTGCATCCGATGGGTTTAAAATTTTGAGGACAATTAACAAGTTTCCAACTGTTGTTATCAATTACTGCTCGATATTCTTCAACCATAGCCTGTTGCCATTCTTTATGTTTTACTACTTCTTTGTATGTGGAAGGTTCAATAAAATCATTTTATAGCAAGGAAAAATTTCCTT
This sequence comes from Pinus taeda, assembly GCA_000404065.3. Taxonomy (NCBI): domain Eukaryota; kingdom Viridiplantae; phylum Streptophyta; class Pinopsida; order Pinales; family Pinaceae; genus Pinus; species Pinus taeda. Next base: position 20,416 of record APFE030119880.1, on the reverse strand, counting down.
CACTTCTGTGTGACTTCCTTGTTCCTGTTTTATTCTTTTTATCAAGCCATACATCTTTCAAAAGTTGAACTGCTCATTTTGGTAGTTGATGCTCACTTGTTTGAGATTCTCAAAAGTCACCATCATTGTAAAGAGGATTAATGTAAACTGATGTTCGTCAATCAGTTGAAGATTATGGTGGTGGAGAATCACTGTCTAAAGAATTGTTGCTGCTTGGAGATGCAGATGAACTACTAGAAGATCTAGATGGTGTTGTTGAAGTAGATGGACTAGATGAATCATATTTAGATGAAGGAAAATCAAGTTCATGCCAATTTGGTGAATTTGGTTGACTTTGCATGTTTCCTTTTCTTTGACTGCCTTTAGTTTCTAACTTTTGAAGAAGACTTTCTATTTCTTCAACACTCTTACTCTTTGTTTCATAAAAATTTGCATCCCTGCTCACAAAAAAATTTCCATTGGTCAAAAGATGGTACCCTTTCTTCTCACCAGAATATCCAATCATTGTGCATTTCAAACTTCTTGAGTCAAGCTTAGTTCTTTTTTCTTTCGAAACTAAGGCACAACATACTAATCTAAAACCCTAAGATGTTTAACTCGAGGTTTGAAACCAAACCAAGGCTCATAAGGTGTGATTTCGTCTAAAGAAGCAGTTGGAGATCTATTTCTTAAGTAGATCGTTGTATGAAATTCTTCTGCCCAATATGTTGGACTTAACTTTTTGAAAGTTAACATAGATCTCAACATTCCTAACAAGGTGTGATTCATTCTTTCTACTACTCCATTTTGTTGTGGAGTGTAAACACTTTTAATATGTCTTCTTATGCTATTATCATTGCAATAAGTTTTGAATTCATTTGAAGTGAATTCTCCCCCATTATTTGTCCTGAGAGTCCCTATCTTTTCTTTGACTTCATTTTAAATAAGTTGGTGAAAGTTTTTAAACATTTCAAATGCTTCTGACTTTTGCTTCAAGAAATAATCCCAAGTCATTCAACTAAAATCATCAATGAATAGTAAGAAATATATACAACCACTAAATGAAGTTTGTAGTGGTCCACAAACATCATTGTGAACTAGTTGCAGCAGCTTGTTTTCACGCCATGAACTTGTTGGAAAATTTTCTCGACTTTGTTTTCCATAAATGCAAGCTTCACATTTTTCATTTTCCTTTTTGAAAGTTGGAAGTCCCTTAACCATCCCTTTTTTTTTTCAATTGAGAAAGACTATCAAAATTTAGATGTCCATATCTTACATGCTGCAATCTTATAGGTGAAATTCCTTTAGTCATTGCCCCTGTAAAGTCAGAATGCCTTGGAATAACTGTCCCTTTCATCCTTAACAATTTTCCATCTTCATAACTTGTCATCACAGTTTGGAAGCTCCGTTTGATTGAATTAATCTTAACTAATCCATCTTCCATAATTACCTGATGTCCTGCTTTTCGAACCGTCACTAAAGATAACAAATTTTTCTTAAAGGTTGGTACATACCATACATTTGAAATCATTTTTTTCTACAATGCCAGGGAGAGAAACTTTAACTGCACTTTTTCCATAAGGAGTATGTTTTGTATCATCTACAAGAAAGATGGAATGAAGTTGGAAATCTTGAAAATTTCAAAAGAAGTCATGTCGACAAGTCATGTGCTCAGTTGCCCCTGAATCCAAGATCCAAGCATCTTCATAATCACTTTTAAGATGGGAGGAAAGTTGTAATGTCGGTGCAAAAGTAAAGACATATTCTGAACTATCATCATCTTCATCATTTGCAAATTGTGCTGAGTGCTAATGAAACTTGGGGATTTTATCAAAAGAAGTTCGATAATCTTCAGCATAATGTCCAACTTTGTTACATCTTCGACACACAATTTGACTTAAGTTTCTTCCACTTCCTGGAGACTCTCCTCTGCCTCTGCTTTGACTTCACTTTTGAGGTTGTCCTCTACCTTGATTATTTCCTCTTCCTTGAAAATAGCCTCTTCCTTGACTGTTTCCTTTGCCTTGAAAATTATTCCTGCCTGAATTGTTGCCACTGTTAAAGTTGTTTCCTTTGCTTTGGATTCGACCACGACTTTGTACATTATGTGTTGCTTGATTTTGATTGAAATTCCCTCTGCCTCTGCTTCTAGAACTGTCAGTTGATGATTGACTAGTGTTGGCCTCTGTGAAAAAGACATCTTCGCCAACTTTCTTTTTTCTTCCCAAAGGTTTTATCATGTTGGGTTAACATTTCGCAGAGCTCATCAAACTTTAGCTTCTCCAACTTTCCAGTTAATTGTAGGGTTTCCAAAAAATATGTGTAGGAAGAAAGAAGTCCAACAATTAAAATTGTGACCATAAAACTATCATCTACTGCATGAAAACCAACATTAATGATTCTTGCTTAATATTCTTAAGTCTAGAGATGTATTCAAGGACATAACCTCCTTCAATCAATTTTTGTTGCAACAATTTTAGTTGTAGATAAACTTTCTTTCATTCAGATTGAGTATCAAGGAAGTCTTTAAAAATTCTCAAAGCAGACCAAGCATCTGTAGCATTTGCTATATGGACATACATTTCATCATTAACAGAATATTTAATGAAAGCTAATGCTTTGGCATTCTTAACTTCCCATTTTGCTAGTGTAGCTGCATCTGTGGGTTTATTTGGATTAATATCACCATCACATATATCATGTTAAAGTTCATTATAAATGAGAGTGCTTTCGATGAGGTTGTTATGAGAGTGCTATTCGATGAGGCGATCTTTGTATCATAATGAATCATTTTTCTAGGTAAATGTATCATACATACTGGAATCTTGTTGTAACTTTCAAATAAGTGCCCACACTTCTTCGTGATTCTTTCATTCTCCCTTGCTTCGTTTATCCAATCTGGTTGGATAATAGAAACGGTACACAAAAATACTTCCACATCCTCATCCTTTTTTGAGAGTGCATCTTCCACCACATTTTGCTTCCCTTTTTTGTAGATGATTTCAAAGTCATTACCCAACATCTTTGTGACCCACTTTTGCTGCTCTTCAGAGGATAATCTTTGTTCTAAAAAGTATTTAAGGCTATCATTATCCGTTTTTATCTTGGAGTGTATTCCCATTAAGTAGGGTCGTCATTTCTTAAGTGCATGGAGTATTGCCAACATTCCCTTCTCATAAATAGCTTTGTGTAAAACTTTCCCTTGATTGGACGACTTTCAAAAGCAATGGATCTTTCATCTTGTATTGAAAGAGCACCAATTCCATTTCTCGAAGAATCACATTTCACAATAATGGTTTTTGTGAAGTGTAGTGTAGCTAAGACCGGTGCTTGGAACATTGCCTCTTTAAGTTGTTCGAAGGCCTTTGTTGCTTCTGGAGTCCGTGAAAATGCATATTTCTTCAATAATGTTGTTAGAGGTGCTGCTATTCTCCCATAATTCTTAGCAAACTTGCGATAATACCCTGGCAACCCAAGAAATCCTCGTAGATGCTTTATGGATGTGGGGATTTTCCATTCCTTAATGGTTTTAATTTTGCTAGGGTTTACCTTAACTACTTCATGAGATACAATATGACCCAGATATTCCACCTCTTGTACTCCAAAGAAACATTTGGATCTTTTTGCATATGATTGTTTCTCCTCCAATAGTTGTAGCACCTTGTCAACATGTTCAACATGATCCTTCCAAGACTTGTTGTAGATTAGTATATCATCAAAAAATACTAACACAGATTTTCTAAGGAATGGTTTGAAAATGGAATTCATTAAACCTTGAAATGTTGAAGGTGCATTGGTAAGGCCAAAAGGCATGACCAAAAATTCATAATGACCCCATAAGTTCTAAATGTTGTTTTCAAAATGTCTTCAATATTCATTATGATTTGATGATATCCTAAACGAAGATCCAACTTGGTGAAGTAAATTAATCCATGCAATTCATCCAGTAATCATCAATGACAGGAATGGGAAACTTATATTTAATAGTGAGCTCGTTGAGCTCCCTATAATCCGAACACATGCGCCATGATCCATCCTTCTTGTGCACCAATACTACTGGAGCAGAGAAAGAACTTTAACTCGATTGAATGATACCAGCCTCTAGCATTTCTGCAAGCATACGTTCAATTTCACTCTTTTGGGCATGGGATATCTATACGGCCTGATGTTTGGAGAAACACTTCCTGGAATCAGATGAATAGCATGATCATGATCACGAATAGGTGGAAGACCTTTGGGAGTCTCAAATACCTTGGAATGATTGTCCAAGACTTTTTGGAGATCTGAGAAATAGATGATTCCAATGTGGAAACATCTAGCGAACATAATTGTGCAATTACACCTCTTTGTTCCTTTTTTAGAAGCTTTGTCATACCATTAGAGCTTATTATCTTTCCTAGTTTCCCTACAATACCCCTTAATTCAATTTCCTTTCCTTCCACAAAAAAATTTCATGAAAAGTTCTTGAAAATTAAAAGCTATTGTACCCAAGGATTGTAGCCATTGGACTCCTAGTACAACATCAACACCTCCCATTGGAATGGAAAGCATTGGGCTAGTCAATACGTATTCTCCCATGGATAGCTTGATATTATGGCACTTTCCAGAGCTATTTATTGTTTTTCCACTTGTAACCATCACTTGACACTCTAGTGCTAGATATAAGAAGCAATTCAATTCTGTTGCTACCTTACAATGAATAAAATTGTGCGTACTTCCTGAATCAATCAACACTATTACCTTTTTGTTCTTGATTTGTCCTTCTATCTTAATTGTTTGAGGAGTGCTAATTCCCGCCAAGGCATTACAAGATATGGTCGGATTCATTTCTTCTTAATCTAGGCTTTGTTCCTGGAGTATATTATTTTCTTTTGACCTTTCTTGCTCCTTTTCTTCTTCCTATTCACAATCTATGTAGAATAATTTCTTCTCAGCACACTTATGACCTTTAGTGTATTTGCTATCACAACTGTAACAAATCCCTTTTTCTCTTTTTTCTTCCAATTGTTGTGGTGTCAACCTTATAGGTTGTGGAAGACCAGGGGCAACAACACTTCCATCTTTATATTTGTGAGTGGTATGCTTCTTGGTTGCCATAATTTTGCTTTCCATTTTTCTTGCTAATTTGAATGCCTTCTCTAATGAATCAGGTTCCTAAAGGCGAACATCATGTTGGATATTATCCTTTAAAGTCCCTATGAACACATAAATTCTATGCTCCTTTGGAATATTTTTTTACCCTTATGTTCAATTTTTGGAACTCCTGAATGTGCTCCATTATTGAACCCTTTTGTTTGAGACTTATCAATTGGCTAAAAAAAGTGTTGCCTTTTGTATCCTCATAATGTGCTGTCAGTTCTTCCGTAAAAATTTCCCAAGTGATAATTTGTTTATGAGAGCAAAGCCATTGATACCATACAAACTGATTTGGTTCCAAATATAAAGTTTCAATACGTACCTTTTGTGTGTTTTTCACATTTTGAGATCGAAAAATTTCTCCATTTGTAATATCCATGTTGTAGGATCCTTGCCATCAAACTTCCTCATATCGATTTTTGGAATATGGTGGGTCTTTGATTCCACATTAGAGTCTATGAAATCATGATTAACATTTCTTTTGTTCGCATCATGAGTTTCCTTTACTACCTTTTCACCATTAGTAAGTATTTCTTGTAGAAAATTTGTCAAATCTGTCTTCAAATCTGCCATGTTTGTCTTCAAATATGCCATGTCCCTCTTCAAATCTATCTTCAAATCATCCATCTTAGCTTCCACGCCCTTTATCTTAGATTCCACGCCATTTATCTTAACTTCTGTTAGCTTTTATGCAAGTGACACTTGTTGCAGTTGGTCTTGTAATTTTGATATATCATGTAGCATTTCTTCCTCTTCTTCATGAGTCATGCTATTCAGGTTGCTTACTAGGTGTTTGCATTTTCTTTCCTTGGGGCATCAGTTACTGATAATAATTCTCTACTATGCCCTTCGAATTCCTTCAAAATAAATTTCAAACCAAGCTTAAGCAAAAATTTAAAAAAATCTACACACATTTTTTCACTTTGTAGGAGCTCGATATTGTCTTTGATGTATCTCTATACTTTCGGATCATCCAGTTCTGAAATTGTGATCTGCAATAGCCCTCTGTGTCCTCTTTCCAATGCCACCAGTCTGATCCAAATTAGATTCTCCAAGGAAGAGTTATGCAAAATCTCCCACAGTGACTTGATTATAGACTAGTTCCATAGAGCGAACTTGTACGACATCCCACGAGTCACTGTTTAGATCTTTGGCTCTAAAAAATATATACATGAAACTACAATCTGCCTCTTTCTGTACCTTCTTATGAAATTTCAATCTGATGCTCAGAAAGAAAGTTATGCTAATGTTTCCCAGGTCACCTGTTTGGAATGTAATTCAGGAGTCTGCAAAAAGATCAACTTCCTCAGATCATATCTCCACAAATATAACGCAAAAATATCTGAAATTCGGACCCAAGGTTCAACATGATTTCTTATCAAATGGGTTTTTTTTTTAGCTTTTGACACATCGTAGAAAAAATGTTATAGCGAAAATGTCATGATGACCTATTTGGAGTAGTGAAACCCTAGAATCCAAATCTCTATACCAAATGTTATGAAACCAACTCAAGAAAAAGATAGAAAAGATATATCAATGCCTTAGAATTCAGCCTCTTCGAGGGGGAAACCTCCTTTACATTACATAAATGAGCAATTATGGATGATTCAAATGAAAAAACCTCCTTTCTATATATAGGAGTATGAGGAGTCACAATATAACCCAACCAACCTGACAATAACAATATAAAGCCACAAAAATAATAATAGAGGGATTCTAGGGGGCATAGTTATAACAATATCGGGACAATATGGGGAAATATGGGCACAACAATATTAATAAGGGATACAACTACAATAGTAATGCGGTAATCACTAGTACTATAGGGAACCAATAGAGGCGTTGCCATGTTTTGTAAGATTTTGTGCCTTCAATTTTGTTAGAATCAAAAAACAAATTGATCAAATTTGACATTCTAGTGTTGAAGCCTCACACCATGAATCAGGCTCAGAAAAATATCAAGATGGACAACACAACATGCAACACACTACGCAAAAACAATCTATCGGGGCTTGGCCTTGACCCTCGTATAGTTGTTGAAATAGGAGAAAAATGATTGAGCTTTGCACTTGGCTCTAGTCACTTTCTCAAATACTTATAAGGTAACTTTCGAAATTTGACTTTTACAATGCTCTTGCAAATCCTGGTAAAAAAATTGTTACCCCCCCTCAAAGTAAAATTACTTTGAGTTACAATGTGATGAACCCAAATTTAAATAAAAATCACTTCTTTGAGAAATTACCCAACTCACCTTATTTCTCCATTACAAAATTCTAATTCTAAATGTCTACATTGAATAATTAAGTATTCTAGATTAATAATTATTAATTTAATATCTTAAATTAATAATTATTTTATTCTAACTTTATAACCTATGATAATATTTTTATTTTGGATCATCTAACAAATCTTTATTGTATATGCAGATTTCCTCAGACTCTATATTGAGTACTTTTGTGATGATCCTCGACCCTTGCACACATCTTTGTAGGTCCACGGGTGGGAATAATATTTGTATTGAAATTGTCTAGACGATGCCTAATACATAATAGCTAGAGCTCTCGACAATGGAAACACCCACTTCTCAAATATGCTTCCACCATATACATTCTTGGGGGCATGAATAAGCACTATAATGAAAGAGTTTGCCCAAATTTATGCAATAAAATCCAAAACATCTTCAACCTGTAAAATCTGCGTGCCTAATACATAATAGCTAGAGCTCTCAACAATGGAAACACCCACTTCTCAAATATGCTTCTACCATATACATTCTCGGGGTATGAATAAGCGCCATAATGAAAGAGCTTGCCCAAATTTTTGTAATAAAATCCAAAACATCTTCAACTTGTAAAAAGCTACACTCAAAAACATCTTCAACCTATAAAAATCTACGCTCAAAAAGGAAGAAACATACTACTAAAAGGCTAGCTTGCTAGGTATTCATGTGGCGTGTCAGGTGTTGAAAATTCAAATTTCAAATGAGAATAGAAAGCTTTAATTTAATTTTAATTGCATTCTGATGGGAGCAGGTCAAACAGTGGGAGAACCGAGGTGAAGTATGATACATGCAGTGGATTATAGTGAAAAGACACAGTGCGGTAGAGGCTCCCAATTGCAATTAGTTTTCTGACTTCCGGAGTGGGATAGGTTTATCCGTTAATGCCAACGGAAATGGAGAGAGACCACTCTCTAGGTCGACAAGCCCCCAAACATTGTGCAATAAACATAAGCTCAGTGATGAGAACCTACAATCAAGATAAGGGTTTCCCTGTGAATTTCTATTTCAAAGCATTTGATCCATTCCGCTGAGCCAAGGGGTATTATTGCACAGCGGGAGATTTTTTTATCTGAAAAATTTGCTGACCATTATTCTCTAGAATCTCAGTACACAAGTCCATGATGCTGAAAAGTGAAAGTTACTCATTAGACATTTAGATCTGATAGAATCCAAATCGTTGTGCTTAGCTAGATGTTGATTGAAGAGTGACATTGTTGTTTTTTGGGCTCCCACCTTGCAGTGATCATACTTAGCATCTGAGAGTGAGACAAGAAGGTTTCGGCGTCAATCTAGGGTTAAATTATTCAAGGGGACATTATGGATGCAATTGTTTTCGTCGGTTCATCTTACATCCTGTTTCTTGCTAACATAAGTTCAGCCTGAATCCAGATTAAGGAGGCATCAATTCGGGAGTTCTAACCAAATTGGCAGGAGTTTTGTGGCTCCTCAAAATTAGAAATGTTGTGCACCACAAAATTAAATTCCATAATAAAAACTATAGCCATGGGCCATCCGGGAATTTAAGGAGAATGGAACAACCCTAAAAAGCATATTATTGGCATTGGCACTTTTATGTCATAGTAGTATGGTTGCGCTTATGAGCATGATCTTTTATATATTACTTAATCATGTAGTCCGAATTATTACGACAGTGTATGCCATTGGGGAAGATAAGAAAAATGGAAATGAACTTCGAGTTAGGTTGTGTCAATGTTGGGCCAACGAAAAAATAAGAAGAAAAAAATTAGTATATAATGGTTATATATGTAATATTTATATTGTTTAAAAAGGGTTGGTTGTTTTTAAATTGAAAGCTTTGGTGTCCAAAACATCAATTCTTGTGTGTTAGTAAGGTTAAGCTTTTTGATAAACTTTTGAACCATCCTAGCAACTCATGGATAACTGGAAGCACAATATCTGACAGATGGTAGTTTGGTCCATAGGATGGTTCATTACTTGACGCCTCTTATCGTGGAAGCGCTGATGAGCCAAGTTGTCAATATTCTTTATCTTTCAAAGTTCATCAACGATGGTCAGAGGCAGTTACATTTTAAATGGAGGTCAAGCAACAACTTAAAGATGTGGTGGTGGAAGAGCAATGTTTGCGAGATTCTAGAGTGGATATGAGTGCTCATAAATATCACTCAGGCAAATATCATATTATTGTTGTAATATGTGTTTTTAATGTTATCCATGTAAGCATTAAGGGAGGGTGTTGGAATTAATGCTTCCATGTCATGTGTAGTCATCATTAGGGGTTACAAGGAGTCGATCTAGGAGTTGGTGTTCCCTATATCTGAGTTGTAGTTTTGTCATTTATAAGTCATAGATCCACTTTCTTAGGATCTAGATTTGTGGAAGTCTATGATCTAAGTCCTATATATTTGTAACCATTGTGAGGAATAAACATAAAGTGATTTGTGTGTGTCATAATGTGCTCTCTTTATTTTTCTAACAAGGGATCTCCTTGGATGATTATGAATGAATTGAGCAATAGCTTCACTTCCAACCACTTTCCAACATTATTTAAAACTTGAAGATTGGCCACCTCATCTTCACGTAGCATGGTAATGTTAGTTCCATTTGTATGAGCTAGAAAATTAGTCGACCCAAAGGCTTCATCCCATGGTTCTTCGTATTTATTCAGATGAAGCCAAAGCTTCCAATGCTAGAAGTATGAAGCGTAATAATTTCTCACTCCCAAAGTGGCAAGAATAATCTTGTGGATTCTGTCAGACAACTCCTTCATCCTCTCGAAATACTCGCGCATAACTTCGTTTCCATTATTAAAATATATATAACAATTGATCAATGATGTCCATTTAGTTCAACAGTAAGAACCCTAAAACCTATTAGAAATAATAATACCCTAAATTTTGGGTAAGAATAATAAAACATTAAAGACTAAACCCTAAATCCAAGGCAAAGGTGGTAAAGAAGTTTCAGTTTCCATGAGTGTTACACAACAATTTGTCACCGTCCCTGTTACCCCTTCTCCCACACCTTGGAGGACTCATTTTGGGACTTGTGAGAAGTGACATGACCTGCAAACACTTGCATTGTATTCCCCTGAGTATGAACTTCACTTGCCTTGAAGACATCTCCTGCTAAAAACCCATAAAAATAGTCCTTTTTCCATTGGCGCAGTTTCACTGTGAATCAGTCGCGCCAATGGGGGAAATCCTCCAAAGAGGGCGTGCCAGTTGGCGCTCTATCATAGAGTCGCACTCGCACCAGCCAAAATGGGTGATGTTTTTTAACAAACCAACAGCCGAAGATTCATCCTAACCAACTCTTGGACTGAATCTATCTTGATTTGGGTGGTTTGGCTTCGGATCTCCATAGAGGGGAAGTGGTTTTCCACCTCTCATGGAAGCTTCTTAGCGATAAAGCCAATCCCATGAATATTGTGGATGATCCCAACTCCCCCCTCCTCTATCTGTAAATGCTTGTCCTTTTGCCTTAGGCAAGCTAGTTCCAAAGATTGAGAATTGTCAAGTTCATGCTGCAAGAAGCCTTCTTCATTCCCATAAGGCCAAATCTAAGTAAGGAGATGCTTGTCTAATAACCAAGGAGAGAGAGGCTTGTTCCCATTCCCAACAAGCTTTGCAAGACATGTGATGCTGATCACCTAGCCAAAGGAGGATTTGACGTCAAAACTATGGTTGTATTCTTCTTTGTTTATCAATAATAGATGACTATTATTATGGTTCCACTCTTATTTTCCTTTTTAATGATGATGAGTTATATCCTTTCTGACTGATATATAGTTGCATCTATTGGATTTTATGCTTGTGTTTGTGTCATTCTTTGTATGTGCAGGTGTCCATTCATAGAGATCGTGGGGATCGTGACCGGCCAGAGCAAAGGAACGAGAGCGTCAACTCTTCTACAAGCACTAGCGTTGGAATCCAGGTAGGCACTCATCATTGGTCTTTAATTTGCAATTAGAAACTTGCATGGTAGCCTTGTTTGATTGTTGCTAGACCCAATTTGGGCTAGTAGGGGTCGCCTCTGTCCGCAGAGGGGATTTACCTCCACAGCAATTTGGCGACTTTGCTGGGGAGTTAGCTTTTTGTCTTGTTGTTTGATTTGTAAACTTTAGACGGAGCCTGAAGTATGGCCAGATAACCTTCGAAACGCTATTGCTCTGCATTAGCGAAGTAGATCAACACCACTTCAGTCCATCTCTGGCTTGGTTTACGAAGTGAACAACTTGGAACTTGTCTTGTTTCTTGGTTTTTCCTGCTTGGTTAGCCTTCTGGGTTGAGTTCTTGTGCTGCTTCTCATCCCTTGGTGTACCTGGTTACTATTGGCCTAGCTTTGGCTTGCTTGATTTTTATTTTTGCATAGCAAACTTGACTGGCGCGCTTTTATAGCATTATAGTCGCACCAATTGGTGCTAGTTGCTCATTGACAACCTGCGCCAATCCCTAAAAGGCGCTAGTTGTAGCCTGACAGTCGCGCCAGGCCTGGGAACTTTTGAAGTTTGCTTGGTTTTTGTTCTGGGTACCTTTTTTCGACTAGTTGAGTGTGTTGGAGTCTTTTTTGACTGGCTTTGATCTTTACCCTTTGGGTGTTTGCCTTTTTCCATCGATTTCACATTTCTAGCCCTAGGGCATCTAGTCGCTTTGTGTGTCGAGCCTTCCTCAGGTGTTTTTGGTCTTTTATTGCTCTAGTCGACTCTCTGATTGCTCCCTTGCACTTGTTATTAATCATTTTATTGCGTTATTTGGGTGACTTGCTTCGTTTTCACTTGAATTCCACCTTATTTTGCTTTGAGCCTACATTACACGGCTCATTGGTGTCTTTCGGACTTTTCTCGTTCTTTGAAGGTTTGCTCTGTGATTTAGGGATCTGAATGTGCTTGTATTGAGTGGAATTTGTTTTTTATCATTTCTCAAAGTTTGTTTAGTGCATTTTGCCATCAACATAAAAGAAAAAATCTCTTTTTCTTTGCATTAGTTAATGAGAATTAGAGCTTTTCATTGATTAGTGATTAGTGATCTTGAAGAAAAGTTTGTCAATTTCCATTAGTTGCATTAGAGATATTCTTTGTTGTTTTGCGATCATTTCGTTTGTGTGAAATCTCTCAAACTCTCTCATAGCTAGAATTCATTGAATGAAATGACATATTGTGCCATATAGGTTGCATTTAGAGAATTGTGAGACATTACATACGGTAAGGCCTGAAAACTGAAACCTAAGACAAGGTCAACTTTAAAATGAACTGAATGAATCTAACAACGCATTGGAACATAACACACACTTTTTAGAGGTCTAGGCTAGAGACGTGCTCCGGCATCATTAAACCTAGTGACTTTTGTTTCCTCTCAAGGTTGGGTGATTCCTCCTTCTGTGACTCAATAGTGGTCTAGTACGGAATTTTTCTCCCACGTACCATCGAGTATATGGGGAGACCCCACTAGGTTATCATCCTTTATCCATAGGAAGCCGTGTTTGCTTCCTTACGACCCGTAACGCACCGAACACAACATTCGAGAAGATTGGCTGTCGTACGGAAAGTCCTTGGTTTTCATACGATTGCCAAGGTGTATATGCTGTTTTACGGATTGTCTGGTAAAACGTTTGCCTAGTTCTCCAGAGTAGTCACTTTTTATCCTTTTCGGACTCCCTAAAAGAAAAGGCTCGCCTGAGCATTTTTCACTTCAGGCTCATTAAACATTCGAAGGCGACTAGAGTCATCTTTTTGTCCTTTTCTCGACTCTTTAAAGATGAAAAGGTCAAATTATGTCCTTGTGTCTAAAAATTAAATTACCCGCGATCACACGCCCTGTTAGATTCTGTTTGTTGGCTGTTTGATTGTGTGCCTTGACTCTTTTTCAGCCCCGTGTGCGATTTTTAGTTTTGATGGAAACTTTTACAGAGTTCACCAACCCGGGAATCCGCTTTGATAGGAACCCTGGTCATTTTCCTCCTTTTGGGAATGTTGGTGCTCCTTACATGGCAACGTTGTCCCTTCCTTGGTTAACTATTGGGTTGCTTGTTTGGTTGTTCTCAACCTCTGTGGTCCCTAATGTCTCAATTACTGGTCAATCAGTTCCTCCACCCGAACAACATCATGTTGATTCCAAGGTGGACCTCTCCCCTTCTTCGCCTATTTCTACTTCCTCATCTTCTACTTTTTCTAGTGAAAGTCTGGATTCAAGTAAACAGGTGGCTAAGAAGAAGAAGAAGAAGATGAAGAAGAAGGAGTCTCATAAGTGAGAGGCTAAAAGTGCAACTACTGCTCCGAGTACATCCCAGGTCGAAACACCTTCCGCTCCTCTGCAGAAGGTCAAGTTTCCTTGTAAATTGTGCAAGGGAGACCATCTTCTCAGTGATTGTCTGGGCCTTCCTAAGGTCTTAGAAGTATGGTCTCATGATCTGGCCTACCCCTCATTGCCCTCTGAAGCTCATGGCAATGTTACCCTATCAACTGGCTGTGGCAAGAAGGAAGGGAAGATTCGATTCCCCTGTAGGCTATGTGAGGGCACCCATCTCCTTCACCTTTGTCTGCTCATGGATAAAGCTTCCACTATTTTGGAAATCTTTATAGCTTCTTCACCTCAACTCCCCGTTGATTATCAGAGGCTCTCTTCAAATCCTCTCCCTCTCGACAAAGAGATTGATTTATATCCTTCTCTTGTCCATCCTCCTCTTTTCGAACCTAACTGTGCTAAGCCTGTTCGGGACCAACCATTGGTTGGCGAGAGTGTCAACTTGGGTTCACCGCCTGTTGATCACTCTGTTCTGAAAGAGCGCCATGCTCATGTTATTCTCATCTCGTTAGATTCTCTTTAGACCGAAAACGAATCTCCTATCCCAGCTAATCCCAAGAGTCCTTCTTCGGGGCAGGGGGTCAATCATACGATTCCCCCACCAAGTAGTTCAGTCATTTCCTTCGACTGGAGTCATTTGACCGCCTGTCACCTTCCATCCCATGTGCCTCTCCAGATTACAGTACATGCTTATGATAAGGCAGTACCTAGCACTGTCTTGGATGAGGGTGCATCTGTCAGTCTTATGCGTTCCACTACTTGGCAAGCTTTGGGCTCCCCACAGCTTGTTCCGGTCGCACAATATCTGATGGCGTTTGACGGAGGAACCAGTCAACCATTGGGGATCCTTCCAAAGCTCACTATTACTTTGGGAGGCAAAACCGTCTATATAGACGTACTAGTTACCCAAGGTGCTTTAGATTTCAGTCTTCTCCTTGGCCGTGATTATGTTTATGCCATGAGGGCCCTTGTCTCTTCACTTTTCCATGTGGTTTGCTTTCCACACGATGGAAGAATCATGACTATCGATTAATTATCATTCTTTGGTCCCCCGGTGCCTCTTGCGCAGTTGTCATCCCCTCCTGGTTTTTATCCACCGGTTATATCTGCCCCACCGTAGGTCAACTACGTGGCTACTGATCCCGTGCCTGTATCCAGTGATGCTCCCGTCGTGCATAGTGTCCTAGGGGAATTGGGTCCGGACTTCCAAGATGTTATCCTTCCACCGAGAGTGGCACTCTTGGAAGCCACGACTTCCTGTTCATTATGATGAAGTTCATTCGAAGCATGGTTCATTTTCCTACGTCAAGCTCCTTAAAAAATGAAACTCGGTTTGGTAGGAGCATAGTTAGTTTTCCTATGTCAAGCCCCTTAAAAAATGAAACTAGGTTTGGTCAGAGCATAGTTCACTTTCCTATGTCAAGCTCCTTAAAAAGTGAAACTGGGTCTGGTCGAGCATAGTTCCTGATCTTGTGTCAAGCTCGTTAAAAAATGAAACAAGGGTTATGAGGATAGTTCTTTTACCGTGTCAACCTCATTAAAAAAATGAAACAACTCCCTTTCCAAATCGAGTCTTTTGATTAAGATCTCGTAAAATACAAGTCGAGTCTTTCCAAGATCTCGAAAGTTAACCTTCATTCCATCCACTTTGTTTAATGCAATGAAGCTTGGGGGGCATGTACCTTGTTTTGCATCATTATACTGGGGGCATGCGAACTTATAACAAGCATAGTTTTTTGTTTCAAGCTTGTGTAAACATGAAACCGAATCCAAGAAGAGTTCTCCATGGTTCAAGCTTGTGTAAAAATGAACCCATACCCGATGTACATCTCGTGATTGTCATTTGTATCCGCTCAATTATGCTAGATGAGCCTTTGTTGTTTCATTCCATTGCCACCACCTCTTTGGCCGATCATATGCTTTCACTTGCTTGTTTTCCTTTCCCGAGGGACCGTAGTTAAGAGTGGTTTTATTAGCCAGCCTCTTGACCATTACATGTTTTAAGCACTTCCACCATTGCCGGAACGAGTTGCTACCCTTTATACGACTCGTTCCTCTAGGACGAGTCACCTTTAAGCTCTTTTCTGACTCGTAAAATATGAAAAGATTGGCGAGTATTTTTTCCCTTTTTGACTTGTTAAAAAGAATAAAAATGGAGGTCTGCTTTCATCTTTTCTGACTCTCTAAATATGAAAAGATTGCCGAGTTGTTCATCTTGACTCGTTAAACGTAAATAAGAGGCAGTTGTCTTTAAACTCTTTTCTAACCGTGTAAAGATGAAAAGATCGTTTGGCACTTGTCGTTTTAGGATCGTTAACGGTTACGAAATGATGTGATTTAGGTCCTTTTTTTACTTTTTCAGGTCGAAGTCACTAATCGTGAAAAGTACTCCTCGATCGTAATGGTCGGGCGGTTCTTTCGAGCATTTTTTTTATACTTTTTCGGGCTCGAGAGACACAAATTTACGAAAAAGGACACCCCTGGAGTTTAGTTTTTATTGTCTTTTCAAACTCTCTAAACATGAAAAGACGTCGAGTTCTTCCTCTGTTAGACTCGTTAAAACTTTATGACATTGGATTCCATCGAAATGACTCTTTACAAGTAGATGCTACCACTGTCAAGCTTGTCATTAAAAATAACGGGGGTACTCGCCAGAAATGGTGGGGAAAGTGGAACCAGAATGATTGTCGTGTCGGTAGTATGTTGCTCTTGAACATGGCACTTGTTTGCATTCGTGTCTGGGTGGGGACATCTCATCTCATTTTTCACTTTCCTCCATGGGTTTGGGTGATCCTGTTTGACCTCTCATATGCTCGTTGCCTTGTCACCATGACCTTTGATCATTTGATGTCAAATACTACCAAGTCCACTGTCGTGTTGCCGATATGTTCAAGAGAAGTTGACCTCTGCGAAATAACCAACCTCCCTCTGGTGGTACCTCTCGTGTCTGTTAACAGTTTTCATCATTGGCTGGTAATCAGACGATGTTCCTGCATGTTCGACTTAGACTCCCATATTCACATGCTTGAACTTGTACTTTTTTCGGGTCGAGATGGAGCACAAGACCCTGGATTTTGTTTGTTGGGATCCAGGTTGCAATTTTGTGGATTAATATGATTATTACATGACTCATTCACTGGATGGCTGTGACCATGCCTGAGTCTATTTATCAATCCTCAATGGATGGTTGCGTCCATACCTTGGATCTAGATTTTTGAGTGCTCTGCTATGGATGGTTGCGCCCATATCACATATATCATGTACTTGAGATATCAATTGTACGTCTCCATGCAGGTTTTTCGGCGGCAGTGTTTTCGGTTGGGCATGTTCTCGTAAAGCATTTCACCCCTCTCTCTCTCTCGGGCCTCATGCTTTAGGGGGCATCTGCTACACATAAATTTTTCATCGTCCCTGTTACCCCTTCTCTCGCACCTTGGAGGACTCATTTCGGGACCTGTGAGAAGTGACATGACCTGCAAACACTTGCATTGTATTCCCCTGAGTATGAACTTCACTTGCCTTGAAGACATCTCCTGCTAAAAACCCATAAAAGTAGCCCTTTTTCCATTGGCGCAGTTTCACCGTGCATCACTCGCGCCAATGGGGGTGTTAGCGCTTGAAATTTCACCTCAGGCTGAAGAAGGCAAACCTCAAGGCAACATCAAACCATTTAGCCTCGTAGCTAGCCCTACGGGGCAGGAGAAGGCTCTCTCCGGTCAATCTCAGTAAAATCTTCAATGGATGAGATGACCAATAGGGTAACACTGATTTTAGGCTAGTAAACTGATCAAAAGGGTTGATTTGGGGTTTTTAGGGTTTTTGGTGGCAAATTGAGGGGATGGCAATTTTGGGTGCGGGGATTGGACACAGTTTCTGCAGGGGGTTCTTTGGGGCGAGGTAGGAGACAGTATTGATGCCTTTAATTGAAGTGGATGATCAGGAATGACAGGTGAGGAGTTAAGGAGAGCAAACAATAACTTGAATTCTCCTTAAACAGTAGAAAACATTGAAATTAAACAAACTTAAAAGCAGAGCATGGCAGTCATGAATTCTTACTTTAACACTTCGTTTGCTTAATGTGCAGAAGTAAAGAAGGAAATGAATCACATAACAAAGCTTACAAGAACATTGAGAAACACACCATGAACACATGAGTCCACAAGAATCCCAAAAAGGACTGCAAAACCCTGGTCTTCCTTAGCCAAAAATTGCAGAGATATAGTGAAATAATACAAT